>JAHZNB010002515.1:0-28402 GCA_027744295.1 Callyntrura guangdongensis | reverse complement strand
GTGCGTGTTTGGGAGAATATTCAAAAATGAGAGGATTTTGATTCCTTGTCTGTGTTTACTCAAAGTTAATAACTCCTTGGGCAAGCGGCTTCACTGTACCGTATCTAGTCGTGCACATAGACGTGTGCAGTTAGTAAACAAATCTCCGGCTACACCAAGTAATGCAGAAAATTAAATAAATGCATCTCTCTCCCTCCCTCTTTCCTCTCTCTCTCTTTAGCAACATTTTTCCTTTGGTAACTTGATCATCATCCTCAGTCAGTCCGTTTGTAATAAAAATCTTATCACAAGAGCAGTTGCTAGTTCCCCTTGAGAAAAAATCTGATTTCATTCCGAATTTTATTATTATTTGGTGCATACCTTGCATAACTATACCGGCTACTCTACCCATTCCCGTCATGTCGTCGTCCACTCCGCATAATATTCCTATTATTATTATCATCATCATCCTCGTCAAGCTTCAATATGAACTCCCCGTTTAACTGGCACGACTGCTGCTAGCTTCTTATTACAAAAGGATTAGTTTACTCAATGAGTACTGAGCAGAGGGTATTTAATGCAAAAAAAAATGTATGGAATACCTGAAGAGATAATGTGCATTACATGAAGCGCGTGTGGTGTGCTGGTAAATAGTAAACACACAGGCTGCTGCTGCTGCTGTTGCCTTCCTTCATACTGGGTTATCTACCTTACTATATATCTATTAGCCGATTACGCCTATCTATCCACTTTACATTCCGGCCTATATAGTAGCCCCCGTAATGGTAGCAGCAAGCACATAAATTTCTGTGCACACAAAAAATGTGCCCATTATTGCCTTGCCAGAGAGTATCTCTTTTGTTGGTGGTGGTGGCGATCATGATCATCATCATCACCGTTGTTTCTTGCTTTGCTTCGCATGGCTTGCTATATTACGACAATCATCAGCCGTTCGCTCTCTTGTTTGTCAGAGAGGAGCACAACTCTGCAGGATAGTTATTAAATCCGGTTGTTGTTACTGATGCCTCCTTCCTTGCATTTTTTGTCTTGTTTTTTAAACTTAACCAGTGTGTGAGCATATCGTATTTCCCCATAAAAACAGTTGCTGTTGAGGATGATGATGATGACGGTGATTGAAGAACCTCCAACAACATGCTGTTATTATACCCTCGTCATCGTCATCATCATTTTGCGTTCATTGAACACCAAGTGGCAGTAAACATAAACGGCAAGTAGTAGCAAGTAGTAAATGTACAAGTGGTAGTGGTGGTAGTGGCGGTGGTATATTTATGACGACACTTGTTCAGTAAAACCTACTTACAAAAACAACCACCACCACATTATAAGCCGGTGTAATCTTTCTGCATTTTCTCTCTCTATTTGTGTGTGTGGTTGTTGTTCAAGGTAAAATGCAACAATGCAAAACGTGCCAGGCTCCTCTCTCTGTGCGGTGAGCAACAGCAAGACAGATTGAAAATGTAATCTTCCAAAAAACCAACCACACCAACTTGTTTGAAGATCAGTGTTCTGCTGCTGCTGCTGCTGCTGCTGCTGCGGCTGGGGAGAGGAATCTAGGTACACTTTTAATTTGCATTGCAGGAAAGAGTGTCCTTGTTTATTATTGAGCGCCTTTATTAATATTGATTGTGGCGATGGTGGTGGTGGTGGTGGTAGTGGTTGGGACGCTGACATGATATGATCGTTAAACCCAGCATTTTTATTTGTCACCTGGTGTGTTTTTTATGATTCTTGAAATGCTCTCTGATACGCGATGTACGTCCTATTACTACTTATCAATATTTAGTACCTTCCTCATCGTCACTGACATTATCCCTGTTATCTTGCGACATCAGAGTTTATCATACAAACAGAGAGAGAGAGAGAGAGAGAGAATAAATAAACGTCCTCACTGTGACAGGGTAGCACAACAAAAGGAGCTTTTGTATTGGATACATATTTTTTAAGATAAATTCATGGAAAATACTAGAAGTAACGAAATAAAGTAAAATGTTGAGTTCAATTACATCAGGAATGGATATCGAGCTACATGGTGAATGGTGATGCATATGGAATGATATGATATCATCCTGGTTATTTTTTTGTTTGTTTAATGGAATGTGACTCGCTTTTTGACTGGCGTCAAAATGGAGCAAGGAGGAAATACATTATTGAATTTTATCTCTCTATTTCCTTTCCATTTTTTATTGTTCGTATAAAACTAATACACAGACACGGTTGCTACTACTACTACTACAGCTCCTACTATTTGTCAAGGAGGGCGACACCAAAAATGTGAATATCGAGTTGGTATAAACTATCGTAGACAGTAAATATTGCTGTGTTTGTCGTGTGTGTGTGTGTGGATACGGATACCCATTCTCTCAAAATTGGTAAACTGAGAAGTAAATTACATTCCTGAGTGAATATTTTAGCGTAACCATTGCCGCCACCAGTTTGTACACACTACTGTCAATAAGATATGTCATCTCCGTCCTCATCGTCACCATCATCATATCAACGTTATTTTCTGTTCCTATTTTATGTGTACACATACACACACACACACACACGGTAAGTAGATGATGAGCAGCTTTGTTGACAGTTTTATGGAAAATCGTCAAATGATAGGAGGAGACACATTTTTTGATGGGAAAACGAGAGGAAAAAAAGGTTTTGTTGCTGCTCTCCTCTCGAACTGTACCTTTTTTCATAAGAAAAAGCTCGGGCTTCATTTTTTTGTCAATCTTTTCTTCTCTGTGAGACGTTCAATAGAATCAGGAGAATGGCGTAGTAAAATAGAAATAAAATTTTTTCTTGTCTATTTCCCTTCGCTTGTCTGGCTGGCAATGCATGCCCTGCCGGGAAAAGGAAGAATGATAAAGAGTTCAGAAAGGTACAAGGTAGAGAAGAGAGTCAACTCAAGTCAATGTAAGCTTGCTCCCGTCATGAGAGGACGACGATGTGGATAATCATCATCCATTTAATGCGTGTATGTATCTCCAATACTCTTGCAACAAGGTTTATAAATGCACGTGTGACGTGTGTGAGAGAGAGAGCGTCAGTCAACCTTTCGATCTCTCTCTCTCTCTCTCTCCAGTTTATCTTGTCACAGAAAAACCAAAGAGCGAGACAGGGAGGAAATGCAAAGTACATGAAAAAAGAAGAGTAAACTCTATCAAATTCAATTTATCCTGATGTTATTTTCATAACCCTACAAAAAGGATAACCACTTTTTGCTTCTCCATTCTCCCCAAGGGTCTTTCCTCCCTCCCCCCCCCCCTCAGTATTGCTGCTACCTTTCCTTCTTTACTTTATGCCATCTTCCTCACACAAAAACCTCGTCATATTGTCCCTGTTGCTGTCATCATTACGGTTGACAAAGAAATGTTCAAATACCTCCACACATACACACACAAATGAGAGAGTGAAAAAGCTTTTTGAAGTGCGTAGGTAGTAAAAATGGAAAATATCTGTAAAACCAATCTCTCTCTCCCTCCCTATCTGCCATATGTGACACAACGACACTGTGGACATTATTATTGTGCTGTTAGGTTGTTGTTGATGCTGTTGTTATAAAATATGCACGGGACGAGGATGTAGAGTGAAAAAAAAATCGGTATAAACGAACATCCATGTAGCAGGGAGGACGGGATGACAGACAATATCAAATTTTTTTTACAATGCGCTCAAAATTTCATGCATATTTTCCAGGGTGCTTTATAGTCCCAGATATTATCCATGTGTCAACAAATGTTTACGTATCGTTTATCGTCCTTTGCGTCATCGAAAGGGGGACATGGCAGGAAGGTATGCACATATAAAACAAGAAAATTATAGCGTGTCATTCCTTTCTGACTTTTTTGGAAGTTCACTATTTTTTGGCATGTGTGATTGTGTGATCCTCTCTCCCCGTGGTGAACAGGTAAACAAAAGGTATGTAAAAAAACAAATTATATTTATATGTTACCTTTGACAAAGTAAGATGATACACAGCTTTCAAGAATTATGTTTTTCACATAAAAAAATTTGCGAGACAATTCAATTCAAGCTGGGGTAGTCAGTTAATTGGGGTTCATTCCCAGGCAACATTCGTTTTCGTTACCCACGTGGGCTCTGTTTGAGGGTAGCAATAAAAAATGCGCGGGTGCAACTTATGTTGATGAATCTGCTGTTGACGACAATGATAATGAAAGCTATGCAATACACTAGAAAACTAGGTATACCCGGAAAACTGGAAGATTTTGTAGGAAATTGGGAAACAATAAAAAAAATGTCGTAAAAATAATATAGTTTTTGAGGTTCATATGCAACGAAAGCCAGCTGTGTGACCTTTTTCTTAGAAAAGGGACAGAAAATGGGCATATTTTGTATTAAATAGAAAAATGTCAAAAAATGTCGTTCTTGTTTGAGTTTTGAGGGAAATGACAACAGAAAGACAGAATTTTTTTAATAACACACATACTTTGCCCGCTATTTATTATTTATTTATTCTTGCTAGTGTATAGGGAATAGGGAATAGCGAGGAAATGAATTCTTCGCAAAGAAGAAAATAAACTAAAAAAACTACGTATTTTGTAGACAAACAAATAAAAACAGCCTGAGTTTTGCTTTATTCTCTCGTTTTTTTCTGCATTGTCTAGTCGTTTTTCTGTATTTCCAGGCCAAAAACCTGTAGAGTGCGTTTGTCTCATGTTTGGTAGACAACATTATTGTTATGGAATTGCCTGGAGGCTATCAGCAAGAAGAAGAAGAAAATATTAAATAACCGCGAGTTTCCAATTTCCATCGTCATCATCCGTCTCGTCAAACCGCGCGTACGCATCTCCTGCCAACGTGAAATCTGAACACTAACAGATTATCACCGCCATTCCGTTTATGTGTTTTCCTCCACCATCAACATCTTTTATTCTTCTTTTCAGCCTTTTTGCATAAAAATGAAAATATAAAAAAAACAAAGGGAAAAGAGATGAAAAAAAATGTGCCAAACGCACCACAGGAGTCTTGCATGAGCAGCCATCCATAAACTACGCATTTTTTTCTCCTTAGGAACAATGCTAAACTTTCACAACATGTAGCCATTATCTAGCTCCTCCAACGGTGTGATACAAACACACACACAAAACCGCTCTCGTTTTTATTTCAACATCATCCCACGAAAATCTAGTACCTTTGCAAGACTCTACCTTTCTGAGAGTGTGTTGGTGCTTATATTTTTCCCCTGATCTTGTTGCGTGCAAGAAGATGGATGGCAGGGGAAAAACGCAACTGCTGTGTAACAATTTCCCATCATACGCTTACGTGTGCGTATCATCCCTTGCAAACTACACACAACTGAAGAGAGATAAAACACTAGAAAAATGCTTTTGCAAAAACATCAGACAAAATTCTTTTTTTACGCAACGGGCAAAAAAACAAAAACAAAGTCGAGTACAGGGAAAAGAGAAGAGGAAGGAGAAGAAAACCCGCAGCTATTTTTGTGACTTGTCACGCTGTATTTTTTTTACACAAGTTGCTACGCGGAGGGAAAGCGAGAGCGTATTAATATTAAATAAGGTGTACTGCATGCTAAAAGTAGCCTGGTCATATTAATATTTATATTCCGCTCAACACCGTGAATAAAACAGACAGCGAAAGAACAGAGGATTTTTTTTATATTTTGCCTTACACTTTCTCTTCCTCCCGCCATACCTTTTGTCGACGATCACGGCAAACCCATCTTGGATAATTTAAAAAGGAGGAGGAATAAAGTCAGAGTTTTAAGCGTTTTTTAGTCAGCAAAGTAGGTAGAGAAAGAGAGAGAGACATTTGAACCTTTTCTGTTTTTGTTTTTTGACATATTTTGTCTCCATAGGAACACACCCCGAATTATTGTAAAGTAGGTAGTCCTTTGAAAGAATTTACATTTGTTCGCATATAATCATTTATTATCTTTGTATATTATTGGTTGGTTAAATACAAAAAGGGCTATAAACTCACAAAGAGGGGGGGGGGTTCAAAGGGGGTATATTTTTTGTATCTGCCTTATAGACTTGACTACGGTCGTAGTTTCCTCCCTCGCCTTCTCTTTGACCAGTCTGGCAGAAAAAAATTTTGTACGAGCTGCTATTTGTTAGTAGACAGGGGGAGATTGAGAGAGGGAGAGGTATGCACCCACACAGTTTTTTTTTCATTCTTTCATAAAATATCTTTGGTATTTTTTATTATGTGTAGGAGTGTATAAGCTATTGTATGAGTGGGTGTTCGTAGGCAACCTTCCTGGTTCTGTGTACCATTTACTTCCACCAGCAGAAAATCTACCGCAATAAAACAGGATAAAAGGAATTGAAATCAGCAAGACGTAGAGGATAAAGAAAGACTGTGTAGTGTAGAGCCTCTTAAAATATTAAAATACCTTTACATTACTTTTAATATTTAATGTTGACGTTTGGCACATTTTTTTAGACAGATAAAGTGAAAAAAATCCTTTTGTGATGGAATGCTCCTGTAAAAATAATGATAATAAAAATAGTAGTAATAATAAATAGTAAACCATAATGCAAACGAGTTTCCGCATCGCTGCACCATCCTACAACTTAAATATATATATAGTGCAGGATTTCAGCACAATAATAAATATGTATGGAGTGTAGTTATGTCAGCCAAAATTTTTCACTACCTCTACACCAATGCACACAATCCTTTCGATTCATCGATAATATTCTGCTTTGCAAGCAAAATGGATTGCCAAAACAGAGAGAAAAAGAAGAGAAAAAATGTTGGGAAGTATTTGCCTACGTTATTGTGTATTTTGGTATGACAGCCCCTCTTTCTCTCTCTCTCTCTCTCTCTCTCTCTGTGTGTGTGTATGTGTATGAGTATCAACTCTAAAAATATGTTCGGGTCGTTAGTCATCATGACGATGATAGTCGTCAATGAGGTGTAACCTTACAAAAGAAAGAAAAGATGCTACTTTCTATCATTCCTGCAACCAAATGATATATCTGAAAAGGATTTTTATTTTCTTGGAAAGGACCCCCAAACAAAAAAAGTCCATCCTAAAGTAAACTTGCATTGCCTGGAAAAGTATATTTAAATAAGTATCAGAGATGTCTAACAACCAAAAAATCGGTATTTTCAATAACCATACGTGTGTATGTGTTTGTGCATGTCTTCTTGATCGGAATACATTTTCTAGTCGTTTTTCTGCCACTTTTTTTTCTTCCCAAAAAAGTTAACTTCACACAGGAAATGACCTCAGTAGCGAAAATCAGTCAACCACGAAGCAATAAGAAAGTGGACAATGTTCTACATTCCAAATTTACGCAGCATTGCATTAGAGATAAATCTTTCATTTTGCTGCTCTGTTGTTACCGTTCCCGTTGTAACTCAATACGCCATCAGCACAAGAGAGTTTTAGGAAATAACTACCCACGGCCAAAGTAGAATAACAGCAAATAGAGAATTTATCTTCCTAAAATGGAGTCAATGTGCTGGGTTTCGTACTGTATGTGTGTGTGTGTGTCATCATAGAAACATGCCACACACAAATTGTTTACGATAAACTTGTCGGCCAAAAAAGGGCATTGCCATAAACTGTACAATATTCGCGACAGAATAAAAATAATAACAAGTCGTACATGCACCGACATAATGGATAGTACCACTTTTATAGCGCGCCAACAACATGTGGTGACCGCGCGCGGTAGAGGCTGTGGTAAGGTTGTTTATTGTGGTAATGCGACAGAGAAAAGCCGAAAACATTTTTTTAGCGGGAGAGTACTTGGCTGCTGATTTATGAGTGTCAACAGTCAAAAAGTATAATAGGTAGAGGGATAATAATAGTCTTTTGTTGAGAAAACTGCTGCCGCTGTAAAGATGCTTTATGTTCGTTTGCTGCTACTTTACGTATCCAATTTTAATCGTCAATCTGGATCAGTGTTCAGTTTTCTGCGCCAGCAAGCTCATTAACTGACTGGAAAAAGAAGAAAAAGTTGGTGTGAAGAGAAAAGGGAAATGAATGTGGCGAGGAAATGAGGGAGAGAGAGAGAGAAAGTAAATTTAAAAAGAAGAAAACATATTGGAAGGATTTTTTGTAGCTGTCTTGCGAGATTCCTTTGGATTTCTTGTTGAAATCCGTAAGAGATCAATAAGCAGTATAAAAACCCGACAGAAATGCAAAAATTGGGGTATTTGTAGCTGTGTTTGTACATGCATTATGGCAGTTTCGACATGTATAATAATAATAACAGCGATAATAATAGGAATTTTACAACTTGTTACGGGAATAATGTACCGAAGAAGCTTTCCTTTCAGTCACGCGGAAAGAAAAATATGTGATGCAAAAAGTGTTCACAGTTGAAAACAAAGACGTCACACAAAAGCTTAAAAAACGGACTTTAAGGAAAGCAGACGAGCATATTAAGTACGGTTTTTGTGGCGGCGGAAGAAAAAGCGGCGTAAAAAAACTTTCTCTCTCTCTCTCTCTCTTCCAACTAGCACTACTACTGCTTGACTTCATGAATATTTTCTTTTCTCTTTAGAAAAACAGGCAGAAAACGAGAATTTTTTTTGTAACGCCTCTTGAAAAACAATTTCCTCTTTTTTGCACACTTCACTCGTGTACACGGATATATAGAAGGAAATACATGCTGATAATAGCGCTTGTCTTTCTTCTCTCTCTCTCTACAGAAATAGACGATGCGACTCTCTCTCTCTCTCTCTCTCTGAAAGGAATGAAACAATGCCGACTTTTTCCCTTTTTATGCACTTATGCAAACACAACGACATTTTTCTCGCTGTCTACAGTAACAAGACACTTTTCCTCGTAAAGAAAATAAAAAAACAATCAATGCATGAAGCCAACGTGTCGTCTATGCATACCACGTGAGAGGGTAAAACCAACTGGGGCTACAGACACAAACCCCCAAAAAATGTAACAACATTCCCCAGATCAGATAAACCCAAGCATACTGATGATGACAAGGATGCGATCAGTATGATCTTCATGATCAATACATTTTGGCAAAGACGAAAGGGAAAAAGGGAAATACGATTGCAGTAATAACTTCAGAGTTCTCTTCAGAACAAAGCTCTCGTCCACTTTCACTTTTCCACTTGCACGTACCCACGAAAGTAATCGTAACAGGCGTAGAGCGGTGGGGCTGTTGCAGTATCAATGGTACTGCTAACAATGCCGTTAATAATAGTAACAACCACTTACACACGTACAGACACCAAGTAGGTATATATTTTGTGTGTCGCTGAGTCAGTGTGTGTATCATGTGTGAAATGAAAGACAACTAAGTACGAGTTAGTGGCAAAGTAGCCTTGTAAGTGGTTTTTTCATAAACATAACGCCGCCACCACCACCATCACCTCATCGTCATCATATACACACACAGATAATAAGTACGTTTCTTTTGAGTCGAGTGAATAAGTTGGATGAAGGGGAGAAATGGAAAGAGAGCGAGGGAGACAGAAAGAGAGAAAAGTTGAGAAAAATACCGTACACGTTATGATGAAAGGCAGAGAGGGTCGAGTTATGAATACGAGTGTAAAGGAGACAGGCTTTTTTTTTTCTTTTCCAAGGAACACGAGTCGTCGATGCAGGAAAACGATGAAACGAACGAAAATCCGTCGATGGAATATCAATTTTTTGCAATTTTTACACTCCCTCGCGCCTCCTTCCTCATTTTCTTTTTCTCCTTTGCTTTTATTCTTAAAATAGGAAATGTGTGTAGAGAAGAGAGAGAGTAGTATATGTCGAGCAATTTTTTGTGGTTTCTCTCTCTCTCTCTCTCTCGTTTGGAGTTCTTTTCTTGGTCCCCTCTCATAAATGTTTTGGTTGGTTGTCTACATACCCATACAAATATACCTACAAAGGTGATACTGTGATACCGATTATCCCTTCTTGGTCTAATCCAGCTTTCACCGCACGTTTATTTTTTTCTCTTCTTCTCCTTCTCCTCCACCAAAAAGAGAAAACGAAAAGGTATAAAGGGATAGTTATTTTTTGCAAGTCTTTTTAGAATCTCTGAGAAAAAAGACTTGAACAACTTCCTGACTCGTTGAAATGAACTCTTGCGCTACACTGTATTAACCAAACATACAAACATATTTGTGTGGACCCAAGGAAGAAGAAAAAAAGGTCTGGATTCCGACTAGTACCTTTACACAAGACATCATTCAGCATGAATGGTGAGGATACATTAGTGTGTAGTATCTTGTTTTAACAGGGAAAATATCCTTCTTACGTGCATCACCTTAACCACTAGTAGTGGTGCTCAGGAGAAGGAAAGAACAAGAATAATAGATAAACTCTGCCTTTTCTGAAAGAAAGATTTTGTGGTTTTTCACGTATATACATATTTCAACGTTCATACAGCTTTCAGCTTACTCTTCCTCTCAACTACAAAGCTTCATCTCTTGTCTCTCCGCTTGCCTTTTTCCTTCTCTCTCCCTCGCTGTCTCTCTTCTTCTCTCTTTCTTGTACCATTCTTGACAACGTCGGAAAATAACAGGACTAGTGAAATCGTCTACGCAGCCAGAAGACCCAGACACACATACGAGGATTTTTGGTGTAGCGAGATAAATAGGGACGTGAACTGTAATGATGATGAGGATCATCACCCTATGATACCTTGGCTGTATCCACTCCTCCCTATCCCGTTTTAAATTCTCTTGTCAGCCGTTTTCTCGTCATATTAGCATGCATTTACTTCAAAAGGAAGAGGAAAATGAGAATCGAGAGAGGGGAGAGACATGAAAAAAGAAAGGAACAGCAGGAACGGGAAGATGATAATGATCCGGCATTCTGGTTGAAATGGAAGCAGAACAAAATAATTCTTTTAAAACGCGAGCTCCTTTTCCTTTTTGCCATGTTCTCTTTTGAAAGTCATTTTACTCATATTTTTTGTTCTTAACTGATCGAGCCTATCATCTCGTTTTCTATTTATACAAAAAGGTTGAAACATAGGTACGCTTTTAGTTACCTATTTATATTATTTTAACCGCCTACCGAGAGAGAAAAAAATCCGGATATAGTTTTCCCAAAAAAGTATTTAAGTCAGGCTGGTTTGAAGGGGAAATGGAACAAAAGTAACTAGAAAAGGGAAAGCAACGACCCGGTATCAAGTTTAATCTAGCACAAAAAAGTAGGCAACTGGCATGCGAGAGAAAACAAGAGCAGGAGTATAACGTCAGGTACCTTTCCGTCTTAATTCCGTTTTCTCCTTTTCCTTCCGTCCATCATTCTTTCGCGAGTAAGAGAGAGAGAGACAGAAAAAGAAAAGAAAGATGAGTCCATGAATTTCTTTTTTGTTTTGCCACAGTAGACGTCGTACCATTAGATGTTATCAAAATGAGTTTTTTTTCTCTCAGGTTACACTACAATGTACCATGTACTCTACTTTGATGTTGAGGGTATATATTTTCTCCGCAAAATGGCAACATCAACTTCTTCCCACCACCAACAAAATAAATATGTGCAAGGTAAGTAGGTAGACATGAGCACATAAATGGTACTTTTCTCTCTGGGAAAAACGCTAGCAAGCAGGAAACCGGAACACATCGCGACTGTTGCTTTCGCTTTGAGAGAAATTTAAAATGTGAATTTAAAAAGGATTGATTCTGAGCCATTAATCACAAGAAGAAAAGTTGCTCCCATTTTTTCTTTTCTATATGTTTAGTACCCTCAAATATAAAAAAGTGAGGCAAAAATCTTACTCTTTCGTGTATGTAAGCAGCACGAAAGAGATGCATTTACGCGGTTTAAAAATAAAATGGATATAAATTTTACTACACGTTTGTGTGTGTGTGTGTGGAAACCAAACCATTTAGAATTTCTCCACTCCCCCCTTAATTTTCGCTTTCTATTGTTCCACCTTTCCCCATAACTATGGGCCCACGGTAGCAAGAAGATCCTTTAAATAGGTAACGTGTGTAGATCTTGGGTAATACGGTCGCTTGTAGTTGTAACTCTCTGTGTGTGACGAATGCATTATTTTTATGAAGAAAAAAAATACAACAAAGTTTTTCCCCAAAGTCCATAATATGCACTTTTTTCCCGGAGAGAGCAACAAAACTGGCGCACACGGTTTTATAGCCGCCAACAGATAAAGAAACACATCTACATGCATATAAAGTTGCAGTCCGAGTGGTAGTGGTGGTGGTATTGGATTACTTTATTGCCACAAAGAACAAAAGAATACACTGTGCTCTCTATACGGGTGCATATAGAGTGAGACGGGAAACAAAAGGGGAGAAAGCATCTTTTACTACTACGTGATCTGAAATGCTGTCTTTCTTCCCTTGTCTTACTGGAACAAGCTGGCAAGCTTTAAATAGTTTTATATACCAACTGCGTTCTCTCGCTCTCCCCTCATCTCACTTTGCCTTTTTCCCTTTTTTTTATATTTATTCCAACGGTGTTCGATGGACTTTGTCACTGATGCGGAATACAGATTCTGGTCATTCCTCAAACATCACACAAGTGCTTATTTTTTAGGGGACGGGCTGTCCGCCGTAGAGAAACACATGAATAGTTAATAGTTATATAGTGCACTTTTTTTCTTCTTCCTACTAAAAATGTATCCTTGTGTATCATCCCGTCAGCCACAACAAAAAACGAGACATACTTACGTGCATTGCATTGTTTTTTATACCCGCATTTTGTTGTTTCCACATACATACTCTTTTCACCCAATCGGAAGAGTACCGGGGAAACCGCTACAGATATCGTCATCATCATCATCATTGTCCCGGATAATAGGAGTATATTGGTATTGCACGTAATAACCGTAATAACAAACGGCTTTTTGTGTTCATTATTCTGTATGTAATAATATGCAATCCGGGATACAAAAAGATAATTTTCCGGCTTGTTGTATTGGAGAGAAGAAAAAAATAGGGGAAAGGAGATCGCCGGGTGAAGAAAAAAATAATGTTGGAATGCAACCATTTTTGTTATCTTTTTTTGTGTATGCATAAGCTATTTAGTTGGGCAGAGGCAGCACAAAGCACGTTTCCTGGTCGCAGTTGCTTTTTTTCCTGTTCAACTTTAATGCACTAGAACAGTGTCAAGGATTCGTGTGCATTTAGCACCACCGTCATCACCGTTGGAAAAAAAGACAAAGTAAAATGGAATGGGGTTTCAGCAGAGCATTCACACTTTCCTTTCTCTCTTTCTCCCTCTGCTTGCCAACCTCCAAGTATATGCAGTGTGCAGACATATGTAGACACACTCACGTACTTGTTTTTTTACATGCTGGTATGTTTCTCTATGCATGAAAAAATATGCAATGCATGTGTGAGCTCACTTACCATCAACTCTGTTCCCGTTTTCCTTTTTTTCTCTTTCTTCATCTCTTTCATCTACTTACACCACTATAAGCAATCCCATCACTCGACAGTAATGTAGTTTACTTTTCTTGTATTTTCTACACTACCACCACCATTTCTCTCACAAATTCTTTTTTTTATATTTTGCTGGTAAATACCATGTCATCGTCATCGTGCAGGCCAGGCCATCCATACATACATATTTCTTTTTATAACCGGTAACAAGGTACTTGTTTGGGGATTTCATTATACAAACATTGGACACCGAGAGAGAGAGAGAGAGAGAGAGAAGCAGGTACATGGTGTGTAGGAAGATTTAGGTATATGTCGTGTATGTGTGAGTGTGTGGGTGAGAGCCTTGCTGTCTCACAAGTGAAAAATTACTTAATTTTTCAAACAACGCAGAAACAGACAAAATGTTTGGAAAATATGTGTCCGTGCAAGACAGAGCGGCTTACACATACATATATAGCAGCTACACGTAAGCAAATCAGCAGTATTAGTGCACACAACAGTGCAAATTAGAAACAGCGGGTAATGAATACTGACTCTGTGAATGAATGTGCACTGTTTCTACTACTCCTCCTCCTCCTTCTCCTGCTACTGGTGTCCTAGTCGTGTGACTGTGTGGCAGAACTGTAAACGACCAGAGAGTTTTACATCAGTCAGCAGGTTCTCTTTCTTTCTTGCAAGCTTTCTCTCTCTCTCTCTCAGGTTTATTTATGCTCGGCTTGAGAGATTGTCAGAATAAAGTGGAATGCTTGTTTCCGTGTAATTCACACTAGTCTTTTGCCCCTCTCACTCTCTTCCACCACCAACCTTTCCGGTGAAGAAGGTTCTGCACAAGCAAGAAATTTTGGAGGCTCCTACGAACAGTACCCGATGGAATGCGTGTGCACAACGGCATTTTTCCTGGTACTACACAGGAATGCCTTGTGTCAGTGAACAGGGGACAAAGAAAACTTAATGAAAAGTGTAACTGCTTACAAAACTGTTTTACTGTACTTACTGAGTGGTGAGAACCTCTTGTTCTGCAGGATTCGTACATTTTATTCTGCTTTGTGAAAGGTAGGTACGTACAGGTATGTACTTTGTGATGATGACACAAACTGGTACATTGCATGGAGGTGTGTGCATTGGGGAGATAGCTGCATGTAGTATTTTTTTCTTGTCAACGCTCAATAGTCCCGGTATTAGTGACACTAGCAGCAGTAGACACGTTTGCCAGCTTTAATTTCCCTTTCTTCGGTAACGAAACGTGTCCTGGTTCACCTGCAGCGGCAGCAGCAACCGGCACAGCCAGTTTTTTTGTCATGCTGCTGCTGTCTCGATATGTCTACGACTCTGTTAGGGGCACCCGTTGTCAAATGGATTATAGGATGCTTAAATAGCATGAAGCTAATGAAATGTCCGTCATGTTGCAGTTGCTGGCGCGGTAACTGCTGATAGTGGTTTTATAATTTATGGCTTAAAAGTATATTAGTTTCTTTCAGGTGTTGGCGGAAAAAAAATTATGAGCTTCTCCTCCTGTCACAAGGAACACGTTTATTCTTCCATATTATTTACCTATATACCACCGTCACTACTACAACATTTACTTCTACTACTACTACGCACATTAATTTCGCAATTATGCACGCTTGCCTGTGAGAAGAAAAGAGGATCTTCCTTAAAAAGAGACGAGAGGGTGGATATAGTAGATGCATGGTGGCTTGGTCGTGCACGAAGAAAAATACAAATTCACAACAAGCTTTTCTGAATACAAAGGATGGGATGAATAAAAGGACAACGTGGCTGGGGAGGATAGATGGAGTGATGCAGTGACTGAGCGTATGTGTGTGTGAACTAGAGAGATAGAGAGAGAGAAGCCGTGCATCTTCTTTTGTGTACTGTGCGAGGTGATTCAGTCACACATTCACACAAAGTTCAGAGACACCAGGAAGATATATTGCCCATTTAAGTACTTTCAAATCCTCCATATTTCTTTGGTCGTTTGAGTGACAATCTCTCTGGTTGCAACTCTTGCAATAAAAGCGAAGCACTGCTGCTGTCGCTGCTTCTCGTGGTGGTGGTGTTGCTGCAACTGGTACAACAAACCAAGAGTAAACGGATCAACTTAAGCAGAAAAGATGATGAGGAAGAGGCACAAGACGGAAAGACGGGTGGAGGGAGGGATGGAGGGAGATATTGTGGTGCTGGGATGAATAAATAGAAAGATTAAGGCCCATTCGTGAGGGTGGGTGTATTTGTACCAAAGAGAAAATGTGCGGCAAAGGTTTATTTTTTTCTCTCTCTCTCTTGAGGAGAATGAGTACTTCCACAACAGTTAATATGGAAACAAACTTCCATTTCCTCCCTCTCTAACTCGTCTCGTCTCTGTGTAAAACGTTAAACCTCGCTCTCTTTTGCTTGGCAAAGGAATTTCCTTCAACTGTCAGCTTTGTCATCTTGTGTGTTTGTGCACACTTGAAAATACTTATACAAGCAAGCAAGATGATAAAGACAACGACCAAGACGCTGCTGCTGCTGTTGTTGATGATGACGATGATGTAAAGGAAAGATAAAAACGACGGGATTTCACAGCAGTCACTGTCATTCATCACCAATCACAACCATTTATCCGCTACTTTATACACTTCTTTCCCTCCATATCTCCGACTTTGAAGGAGCCGTACATATTTTTACTCTGTCCCATTCTCTTTTATAGTATCTCTCTGGTTTACTTTTTACAACTCTTACAACACACATGACACCTCTAACTAAATTCTTAACATTTTATTTGTAAAATCTCTTGCAGCAACAGTAATGATGTGAGCATAGAGGAGCAATTGCATAATAAACGAAACAGTCATAATAATATCCTTTTTACATATCCCTTCCAAGAAAAAAAGCTCACAATTTTATTCAATTCTGTGCAAGTGGTATACACACACACTCACTTACACAAAAGCAAGAAAAGTGCAACGAAACGTAAAAAAGACAATTTTCAGGCATTTATGAGATGCTCAGTCAAGCTTTTCAAAAAAAGTCATGCTCCTGTCTCTTTCAAGTAATTCCCTCATTCTTATTCCTGCTTATTTTTTTCTCTACTGTCCTATATGACGAGGGTATTTCCTGAAAGATTTTGATATTTTGGTTGAGTGTCCTGTATTTCCCTCCATTTCTTGTCCGCAATGACACGTCAAGTAAATATATATATATACTAAGATTACCTAAGTACCTTCGCAATGCTCACTTGTGTAGCAGTGTACACAAGTATTTTTGTAGGATTATCTGCGTCAAGAGACGCGCTTCTTACTATTCAGAAAAATGCTTTAAATTCCAACGGTATACAGAGTATTATGTGTGGACGAGCTTAAATGCATTTTTGAGTAGACGCAAGGACAGCGGACAACAAGATAGATTATATAGTTAGTAGATCCTTTTGGGAAGAAATTCCTTCAAATAAATCAAGCTTGTCCACATGTCACCGTAAACGATGTAGTTTTTATGAAAATAAGTATATCACGTGGAACGTTTAACAATCACAATAAAAATAGTAAAAGTTATTAATGAAAAGGGGTAGCAAGCAGTACAGTTATATCTTACATTAAGAGGGCATGTCCTTGCTTCAAGTTCTCTTTCAAGGATAGAGACTACTTACTTACCACATGAGAGGAAGGAAGAAAGAGAGCGGCGAGAAAAAGAGATTGAGCGAGAGCATTTGAGAGAGAGAAAAAAAAATTCAAAGCTCTCATTTTCATGTTCGCAATCACAAATGTCATTTTCCCTTTCGCCTTCCGCTTCCTGAAGAGCGGCAAACATGAAAAGAGTGTCGCTTTCTCCATTTTCCGCCTCTTACATAATCTACAGCGGAAGATGAAAAAAGAAGATTGCGAGTCTCAAGTGCGAGTGTCATGTAGGAGAATACATGTGGGAGTGGGCGCTTTTCCGATCAGCACCATTTTCGATTACACGGTCATTATGGTTTTTTTCTTGCTTTTTTATTCTTTTTCCTGCTCGCCTACCAGCACTTTGGATGGGGACAAAAATTTCCTTTTTGTAAAGTCCTCAAGTTGTTCACAATTAGGAAGAGAATCAATTGTACTTGAGTGTTTTTTTTTCAAGCAGAAAGGAAAACCTTGTGGCAATAAGTGTAAGGGCGTGCGGGGGAAGTAATGTTATGGAGAGAGGAAATGAATTTGCTGAAAAGCAGATGGGGAAAACAATTGTGGCCTGTCGTGAAGAGAACTTGCGGCTTAATTTGGCAGGGAAAAAAACTCGTTGTGACCTCGAAGGGAGAAAGCGTGTGTGATGAAGAAGGAAATAGAGAGAGAGAGAGAGCGAGCGGAGATGAGAGTGTGAGTGCGTGAGTGTGCAAAATGGTTAGAAAAAATGAAATGGTTTCTTCTTTACACGGCCCGGGTTTATCTCTTCTTTCTCTCTGGCTGGCTCCTGAGTGGTTCTTGGTGAAGAGGTGACCAATCCTCATAAAAGTATAAAATGCTCTTGTCAGGTAACTACTATTTACCCAAGTCACCCCGTGTGAGAGTGAGCGTGTTTAAGCACAGCTTTGCGGATCACTGGGCTGACATAATCGCCTAAAAACGCGTGTAAGTACCAAGTCGCCACATCGCAATCGGCACGACAAAACTGAGAACATTTTATTTTCTTTGAATTTCCACCAATTTTTTCCTTTACAGATTCCAATTAAAGTATTCTGCTGAGTGCTTGGTTTACTACGGTTAAAAGGGCCGAAATTCGTAGAAATAATGGTAATCGAGAGAGAAAAATTGAAATAAGCACTTTTTCTGTTAGATATACAAAATTTACAATTTTGTTCAATAGCTACGCCGCAAAAAAAAATGTGTAAGCGATTGGGTAATATGTACTTTCCTGTGCACTCCCACATGCCTGCTTGTAAACAGGGTCTCCCAAAAAACGCGACAGGTTAAGTACAGGGTTGTCATGAATTTATTAAACTTTTATACATTTTTCTCTCCTTTTCAGTTCCGTACGACAGATTATGCATTGTTGGACAAGGGAAGTTGCTACGAAGGAAAACGACGCGGTTTTTTATTTTTAAAAAACAGCCCAATGTCTGTCGTTATACGAGACAATAGCCTAAAATTGGAGGATAATTAATAATTTCCTCTCTTTTTTCTCCTTTTGAGTGAACTCTACCCTCTTTCTCAATTTTCGCATTGTTGTCATAATCCGTGGTGGCATTGTCATTCCTGCTACCATCCCCCACTGCCGTTGTCATCGTGGTACGCAAACAAGGAACACAGCTCACAGGTGCAATATACTCAGACAAACACACAAGGAAACTTTTGTCAAACAGTGAACCAGAGAAAATGTACACACACACCAAGTGCGATACTACAAACAAAGCGTTAAAGACAGGTTAAATTTTTAGTCAGCAGTGAGGTGGTGTTGATGATGATGACGAGATAACAACAACGACGACCGTAATTGTATGTTGGTCGTTCCGCCAGCCTTACACTCTCATATCGAGACACATGGTATGACGAGCAGTATATGAATACACAAACCAGCTAACAAGAGACTGTTCCAAAAAACATCGAGACTGTATGCCTTGTTCTTTTCTCAATTGAATGAGAAATGTACAATGGCAAACACGATGATTTTTTTCTTTCTCTTTTTTTCATTATTATGATTTAGTATTGGTTACAGTGATGATGGTAAACAAAAAACAGGACAATTGTAACCCTATTATAGCATGACCGTGACAATCGGAACAATAGTCAAAACAGAATGGAGAGCCTGAGATACATTGTAGTTGATTTGCCTGTACGCAGGAATAGGAATACCATGAGGTCATTCTAAAGAGCATTTTTGGAAAGAGAGACGCATATGTGTACTGACAGTAGTGTGTGCGCGGTTGCCATATACGTACATAAAAAAGACAGAGGAATCGGGAGACAAAGAGGTAAAGTTGCTGTATAATGATACATAATAGCTTGTACAAAAAACATTGCTATTGAGTGAGTTTCGGCGGTGGTAGTGTTGTAAAATATGTATCATTGATATAGCTCAGCCTGACTTCCTCTTTGGAGTTCATCGCTCTGGTTCACGTCAAGTCACAGCAACAATAGCGACACAAACACACAGTCCTAATAAAGTTCCAGGTGCGCAGGTGGCATATAGTCAGGATGATGACGATGATGAAGAGGACGAATAGAGGGAATGATGATGATGACTAGGTGTTATACAAACTACACAAATTGTACAACCATTTTTTTATTATGTGAGATTTTCTGTAGAAACAAGAGAGCAGAGGGCTAGAAACGATATCGTTATCAGGGGAAGAATAATACCAACCCTAAACACGCTTGTTATCGTCAATAAGCGCCATGCCGAGAAGGATGAAGCACAACCAAATGAGAATTTTTTTGTCATTGTTGAAGCCATACAGAGAGAGAGATTGAATGGTGACGCTAATGACAACGACGCCAATGAGGATAATGATGATCATCGTTATTATGAGGAGAATCATAAGAGAGTGTTAGGATTACACGGGTATTCAGGTAAAACACACACCCAATGTGACTCAACGCTGGGAGAGAAAAAAACATTGACACGAGTTTGAGCAGCTGGATGACTAAATACAATAATGGTTAGTTATCCGTCATAAAATGGATGGATGGAAAAAAAGATTGTAAAGATAGAGGTTATACTCTTGAAGACGAGAAAATAATGTTTTTAAGAAGCGCCCGTTTTTATGCCTGAGCACGAACACAACCTTCCTAGAGAGAGAGAGAGAGAGATGAGGATGGATAGGTAAGAATAGCATCTCTCATTTTGAGACGAGATTTTTTTAGCAAAGCACACTTCTCTCGCAAAATGGCAAGGTGGTCGAGATGGAAGCTCGAAGAGAAAAAAGGAAGACAAACAAGTAGCTGGATTGGATTAATGTTATATCATCAAATCATCATCTCGTCGTGGTCGTCATTTAATTCTCTCGCTTGGTGTCTCTCGGTAAACAAACGAGGTTTCCTTACATTTACATTCCCTTCCCTGTTCCCTTTTCCCGTGATCACCTTAGATTTTCGTTAGTTGGTGTGGTGATGGAGCACTTTCAAGGGTGCTTCTCATATCGCATAGTCGTTATCTCATGTATTACTTCCTCTCCAATATTTTCTCTCGATATAGAGTGGTGAAGGTAACGACGATGGTGGTGATGTACAGATTTAATAAGATTCATTATATCACCACCACCAATCATTTTCTCTTAGAATACGCTCATGTTTCTCGCTCTGACTACCGATTCAGGCAAACACACGGAAGCCATCCTCATCACCACATTGTTTTCCAGCTGAACAATAAGAGGTCAATCCCAACTTAATGAGACAGGCTGGAAAATAGGTAGGTAATTTTATCTCGGTTCTAATCAACCTCTCTCCCTTCCCTCGTCTATTGGCACCATTATTATTATTGACACGTCAAAAATCCTCAGTCATTCGCATTCACAAATGATGTAAGCGACGACGAAGCTAGTATAAAGCAACTTCAGAGGAAATTAATTCTCACAAACAGACACAGCTTGGGCATTTTTTTTAAATACGTTGCTGAATGTACGGGTAGTTGTATAGTTTGTTTTGTAACCCATTTTTCTCTGGTATGAAAGAAAATACCTCATTGTACATCGCTCTCGTCCTTGTATTGTTTCTTTCGAGCCTGCTAACAGGAAAAAAAACTTCTTTTCTTGAGTAACAAAAGGATTTTTAGGTTTCCTACCATAATTATTACTACCATCAGTCATACAAATACCACTTTTTTAATGGGTATTGATATCCAATTAGTAATTTAGCAGTATGGGTATGCGTCATGTGTGCGAGTGTGTACGCGTAACGTAATATCGGTAAAGCGGCAGCAGCGCAGCGGTAGCGGAATGAAATTGAATGGTGGTGAAAATTCTCTTGCCACAACTATAACTCGTGTGTATTGTCCTCTTAATGTTATTATTATTATTATTATTATTATTATTATTACATTTGTAAAAGATTTTTGGTTATAGATATAACTGTGTTCCCTTGTCCGTTTTTTGAGGGTGTACACTTGTATACACCTATAAACCGTCATCGATATAGTTTCAATTGCTTGTTAGCCCGAACTGACTCCACCATCACCAGACCTCGTCGCCATGTGCTTTCCTAGTACCAAAATAATTTCGGGTATTAATAGACAAACACAAGAGTAGAGAGAGGAAGAGAAAGATAGTGTATCAACAAGAGGAAATAATAATCAACGCCAAAGTCAAGTCTCTTCTTCCACTCTCTTTCCCTCCCAAGCGATTCTCTTTTTTTCTATGAGCATGGAAAAAGAGAAAAATTGTGGAACTTGACTATAGTGGCCTCTTATAGTGGCCACTATAACGCTGAACTACCACTATAACATCATGCTTGTTTGTCTGGTATCTGTGTCATAATGACCGTATGCAAAAAATAAGCTAAAACAAAGTACGATCTTTTATACATTTACCGCTTTACAGTGACATTTGTTTACTACAATCCTGTAATTATTTAAACACTCTATGCCAGGCCATTATAGCGAGGTCCAACACTGCAGTTGTAAAATGACGATAGTAAGCTAGACGCATCCTTACAAGGAGTACTCGTAGAAGTGCTGTTTCTGGAATAATTCCATGCAGCTGGGTTTTCTGCTTCATAACGACGACGACGAGGAAAAGACAAGACAAAGACTTGGATGAAGACCTACAAAAAGTTTTCTCTGGGAACAGCCTATTATTTCCCCCTCCCCCACTGTTTCTCTCTCTCTCTCTGTATGTGCCTTTTGATAAAGCTAGAATGAACCTCGAACAAAAAAATCTCTCCCAGTGTCACTGTGTACACGACTCCCTACTACTGCTGCTGTTTTCCTGCTAGTGGTTTATAAACGCGTGTGCATGACTGGCTTACTTACTTAAACAGTGCTTAATTCCTACATGTTTTCACCTTTTGCAAAAGGAGAAAATGACCTACTAACAGGCTTTTGTGCGTGCGGGTATTTATGTGTGCGTATTTGATTAGACAATTGCAGGGGCATGGAGTGATATAACTAAACTTGTCGAAAGTCTAGCGGAAAGGGTTTTATGCTACGCCGTATTGTTATTATATAACTACATTATTATTATGATCATTATTATTCTTAATATTATTATCATCATTATTGTTCCTTTTGTACCACAATCACAGCTCTTCATTTTCCATCGACTTTCTCGACTAATTTGAGCTCACCGTCATCGTCACCCCAACAAACTACCTACCAGCTAAAGAAACAATCACCCAATTCCACTTAAACACCACCTACCATCGCAATTCGAGTATCATGAAAGAATTGTCTAATAATCAGCCACGATCCACTGTTACCTAATTTTAGCATGTACTACACAAGGAAAATGTACTTTCGCAACAACACGACACCAGTGTGCAAAATCGAAAACAATCATTTTTAGTGCTAGCTGCACTGTGAGAAAAAAATAGATAAAGTGCACGCCTGCATACATCCTTTATTATTACACAACAGCATACTGCCCAATTGCCATAAAAAGGCAGAAAAGATAAAAAGAAGAAAAAACAGCCACAAAAAATAACTACATTTGATATTGTATCACGCGGGACTATTTCCATCAACCTTTTCATGTCAAAATGCGTTTAAGTATCTGAAAAAGAAGAAAAGAAAATGATGACCAAGCTTCACTCCTCTTTTTTCTTGTGCTCTTCCTGCAATCCGTATTTATTGAACTACCATAACTCTCCCGCTTTTTCTTTCTTGACCGAAATCACCTCTTTCCTCTTTTTTGCTTACACAACAGCTTTCACATCAAAATACAACAAGATTCTCTCTCTCTCTTTCTCCGCTTGTCTTTCTAGGCTACTTGTTCGGTGAATGGTATTTGGTAGCGGGAGTAGAATAGGCAACTACATAAAAAATGACTTTGTCGGTGAGTGTTAGCAAAAAGGAAGAAAGAAAATAGGAACAACTGAGAAGTGACTGCACTTCAAGTAGTACCACCAACATCACCGGTAGTGGTGGTAGTAAAACAAGTTGCTAAAAAAAGAGTTGAGTAAAGAAAGGGAGAGAGAGAGAGTTGTTGGTGAATTGATCTGATCTAGACCTACATCACCATTATCATGATTATCATGTATGTCGTAGAGAGTTTTTTCTCTCTATCCATATTTCCGCTTTTCTTATTTAATTTTCTAACACTGGCGATCAGATCTGGCGGGCAAACACAGCCATACTTTATGTATATACCTGGGCATATAAAAAATAATAGCTTGGACGCCATCAGACTTATTTTCTCTCTGTCTCTCTCTCTCTCTCGACTACTCTATAAGTAGCTGTTACATTTTTGCTTTTTTAGAAAAAAAAAAGTTTTTCTCTCTCACTCTCGTTTTTTTTCTCCCCAAATCGTTCAATAACATCTGTGACACGTGATTTTCCTTAGTAATAGATATATTACTAGACAGTCTATTTATTTTGACAAATTCGTTGACCGATATCGTTGATAGCGACTGGGCTCTAGAGAAAAAGTTGTGTGATGCATGTGTGTACTCACACGCTACACGTACATTCGTTTCCCATAAATATGTATTTTTTATCTGACTTTGACTTCACTTACCACCACCACCACCACTACCAACAAGAACCTCTCTGAGAGCGTAGTTGTGTAGTCGTTGGAGTAGTGCAGTGGTCATTCCAGTGGTGAAGTTATTTTCCTCGACGAAGTGGCATACAAAAAATATGTGGCATTGCATAACAAGCAGAAGACGAAGAAGAATAATAACAATGGACACTGTTATTATTATTAGCAGTACTAGTGCTACAACAACATCTACTTGTTTTACTACTACCGCTGCTTCAACGGCATACAACAGTACCCTACTCCCGTTTCCCCGACCAGCTATCCAAACCATAAATATATGGAACCACCAAGACGTTTCTACTTTATTTTTGTTTTATCGTTTCCTATGATCAAATTTTTTTTGCAAATATTTAGATGGAAATAAACAAACAACGGCTGGCTCTCTCTCTCTCCTTTCTTTTCTCTAGGTCACTTATACTTGGTGGGTGGTTTGATTCCACTCTTCGTTTTTCGTTTAGAAAATGTATACTTGAAGTAAATAGTGGTGGCAAGAAGGGCTCTCTTTCTCTCGTTCTCTCGGTCATGACATAAATATCACCCGCGTGCAGAGACTGTGTGGAGAAGAGATGGTATTCGTTCAAAAACCCCTCTGTACCGCTTTTCCAAAACTACTCGGTATTTCCACTGCTACTGCTGTTGCTACTGCATCATCATCATCATGAATCAGATCAGAATCATGAGAGTAAACGGAGAAAAATAATAAAAGGACAAATCACGACTCTTCCACCTATATCAGCAAAAGAAACAACCCAAAATCATACGATTCTCTCCCTTTTCCCCACACTACACCATTATTTTCCTATTTGTAATCATTTACTAAACAGCCCGCTGCTGTTACGACAATAGCCGTGTTGGCGGATGGTACGTTGTAAAAGGAACAGCAGTGGATTATTTATTTTCAAGAACTCTCTTTAAATTAAAGTATTTATTATAAAAACGACAACAGAAAACAACTGCCAATATGTAGTACAACGGTGGCAGCGGAGCAGCATCGGTCGTTGGTACTACACACTGCAGTGGGGAAGGAAGGTACCTTCATAATATTACAATTCTCCCACTTTTCACATTTAACACATATACACACATGCAGAGCCAAAAAAGTACATCATCAAGTTATATTATATGTTTTTTCTCCTTCTTTGACTTTTTTCAGCATCAGTAGCAGAAACCACTTGCGTACCACCTCCGGTAGCGTAGTGATAATGCTGGTAGTAGTAGTAGTAGAGCAGTGGCAGTCAGTACTTGTACCGCCATAAATTAGAGGCTCGATCTCTGCAAGTAATAAGAGTCGTTTTGCCATAATTCTTTCTTTTTTAGGTTTCTCTCTGTAAAGGAAAACCCTGAAAACGACCTTTCTTCCCTTTTGCGTAGAACAATGGGGTCCTTTCTTCGGGAGACTTGCAGGGATCAAGACACACACATACACATAGTGATAGTATTGGAGAGAAATTGAAAGTATGTATACCCGAGAAGAAATAGTAGACAAGTTTGTAGGGAAATGTATTTTTACACGGTTCTTTTCCCAAAAAAAATATCCACACAAAGAGATTGTGTGCTGGGGAGAGAGAAAGAAAAGGACACTTCATAAAATCCCGTGTATATAATGCTTGGTATAGCTTCCATATAAGAAAAAAGGGACATTTTTTAAAAAGACAACAACCACCACTGAAACTATTACTTACAATAATATATTAAAAAATTGTAAAAAAAGAAGCAAAGTAAAGTATAAAGTAGTGCGTGAGTAAATGGTAAATCAGCAACAGCAGTGCTGCTTTTGCTGTTGAATCACAGCCGAGCTGCAGAGAGAGAGAGAGGGAGAGAAAGAGTTGTGGACAAAACTGGTATCCAGCAGTTTTCTTTCATTATCAACAAGCCCATACACTCCAGAAGTATATTTACTCCCTCTCTGTTGTCGTTTTTATCTTTTTGTCCTAAACTTTTCGAGTCCCTTGACATTATAAAATGCTGCTGGTGGTGGCGCGGTGGCGTTTACCGCCAGAATATCATAATTATTCTTCTGACCTCTTCCTCTCTCTCTCTCTTTCTCTCTCCGTCCTTTTCGCCTTTTCGACCCTTTCTTGATGGTTCCTATCCCACTACTCTTTCCCTTTTCTTCTCTTTTTGCGGTTAAAAACACAATAACCTTTTTTTCTCCTAACTTCCAAAACCACGCACAAAGTCACACATAAAATATTGGTATGTGTGGCGCTACCAAGAAGAATGTCCGTACTTCCGTTTGGTAGTCACAGGGCATCCCTCCCTTTTACCGACTATACATAGTAGTGACCCCTTCCTCATCTTCATTAACACGCTGTTACGCTACCTTGCTACTTTTTTCTGTTTGCACCGTTGTTCCGATGAACAACTGGTTACAGGGGTACTTTACGTGCAAGATCCGCTTTTAGCAAGAGTGTAAAAGAGGGAAAAAACCCCTGTCTTTTCCACCAACACACGCTCAACTTTTTGCCCAACTATGGCCGTATACATGCCAAAGAACGAGCGAAAAAATTAGCGTGATAGTTCCGCCAAACATTATTTTTATTTTTATTATTATTATTATTATTATTATTATGCAAACATCTTCATATCATCATACTACACAAGGATCGCTGCTCCTCCTGGTTTCCAAGAATAAATATACAATCTTTTCCCCTACTTTACCCTTTTATTCTACTTGCGGCTCGCCAACAAGGAAACCAAAAAAACACGCGTTGTAGCTTCTGTCATGCCTTACTCCGGAAAGTGAACACAAAGGCACCACTGCCACCAGGACTACCGACTAAATATGAATTTTTCCTTACACGCTCTCTCTCTCCCTCCCTCTCCTTTTAGTTTATTAGCAAGAAAAAGTAGAGACACAGTGAAATGGTGGTGCTATTAGCCTTTTTATGCACACAACCAGTCCCTTGATGGTTTACACCAGCCTATTTATTTGGACAATATACCTTGGAATTCGTTGACCACTGTGGTTGTCTGCAAAGCAATGTCCAGAATAACCAGTCATCATCACCATCATCATTTCCGTGTACGCACGCTAGCATTTCTCTGGACATTTTTTTTCCTGGAGAATTTTTCAATCTTTGCCACTTCACTGCCCAGCGAGACCCAAGCAAATAAGCTAAAGTGCGTGTGTGAGTGTGTGTGGACGATTCTGCCAAGAAGTCAAAGTGCGTGGACCCCACTTTATTATGACGAAAGAGGCGAGGTAGCCACATTCCTTCCTATTTATGGAAACATTTTCATCCAAGAGAGAGAAAAAAATCTCAGTTCTCTACACACAAAGTAAACCACGGTGTGTGCATTATCATCATCAGCAGCAGCTTATTCCCAAAAAACCATGGTTTTTTATCCTCTTTTTCCTGCAGAGCTTTATCGCTTGATCTGCAGTTTCCGTAGAGTAGTTTATATTTTTAAGCATATTTTTTTAAATTCTTACTAGTGGCCTGCCATCACAAAAAGCTCTTCTACAAATACGAATCATCTTACTAATAATGATAATGCCAGTAAGCAAGAACGTTGACGGCAATGCTGGTGATCAACCCAGCAGTCGCTGTTGCTGCGCTGCTGTGTGGACCTGATGCTGATTTTTTCTCAACTCTTAATATAGTTGTCCGTTGTCCTGGCCAATGACTGGCCGTGTGTGTGTATGTACAGAAACCAGATACCGTGCGACGACAACGACATGGTAGTAATAATAATAACGACGATAATGAGATACAAAGGAAAACTTTTCTTTAAAAAAAGAAGGGGAGCCAAGAGAAATAGCGAGAGAGTGAGAGAGACAAAAAGAAGCTTGTAGACACAACAGGAGCGCGACAAGTTATATACGTAGAGATTCATTCGTTTGCCCGTTCTTGGTTCAAAATTATATACCTACACGTAGTTAGCTTACACACACACACACGAATATCTATCCATCTTTGAAAATGGTAACCAAAAATGAGCCTCCTTCGTGCTGTAGCAGAGTATGTAGCTTATTAACAAGTTTACTCTTCCAGAAAAAAAATATATAAAACCCCCAAAAAATAGAAAATGGTAAAGTACTGTGTGCCGTGTGAGCATATAATCTTCTCACTGTCCAAGACATCCCCCTCCTGGTACCTCTCTCTCTCTCTCTCTATCTCAAGTTGAGATGTATTCTGTTGTAAACGAGCACCAACAACAATCTAACCTATCTTGCTGTAATCTAGATCTATAGATCCTGACTTTCTCATGACTGCATCCGACCCGACACAACCACTTATATTTTTCGTTCCTTCATAAAAACCATTGAGAGGGAACCGTTTCCCTCGAAAGGAGCGTCTAACGAGGGAGCATACGTGGCTGGGGTTAAGCGAGAAAAAAGGACGTTGCTGCTGCTGCTGTTGTTCCTGTTGTTTCACTTTTTCGTTTTCGGTGTGAAAAACTACACACACTCTCAGAGAGAGAGAGAGAGAGAGAGAAGAAACTAGTTAA
>JAHZNB010002514.1:0-15108 GCA_027744295.1 Callyntrura guangdongensis | reverse complement strand
CGTTACCTTCTTATTGAATGCCCCCAAGGTTTCTTCTTCACAAATTCAAACTTTTTATTCCTTCAGTGTTATAGTTATGTACAGTTTTATATTATTTACGGAAAGATGAAGGATGACAATCGATTGTTGCTCAAAGTTACACATTATTTCACCAGCTAACTCATACATATGACATGTTTTCACATTCTGTGACATGATTTTCTCGCAAATGAAATTGTTTCCAACATGAAATGTAAATACAAATGTACTGGGTGAATGGTTCTTTGTGTTGGTAACAGTATTACTTCACAACTCACGGTAACAGAAATGATGAGGTGCAACTTCATTGAGCTTTTCCCAATGAGGAATCTCCTACACAAGCGGAGAATACATATTTGCACTTATGTGTTACAAAAATAATAAACATTGTTTGTTTAATGCTGATCAACTATTTATTTACCACTCGCACAAGTACTCAAGTACAAGTACATATGTATATAAATTAGTCATTTCATTCAATACAAAATTTGTATACTAACTGGATTGACAACCAAGTTTGTCATAAATACATCCACAATCACAACCATTACAGCAGTTACCAAAACAAAGATCACAATATGTATAAGCATTTAAAAATTAAACGATTGACGCATGTTGCATTTTCTTTGATCGCAAGGTAATATTTAGCTGCTTTTACACTTTTCCAAATGGACGCGGAAAATTTTGTTAATAAAAACTGCATTCTTCCTTTGCTTCCATACATATGTAATTAAAGTATTATTAAATATTCGGTTAAAAATAAAATGTATGTAAAATATTTGTTTGTATTGACGTATTTTATTTCGTATTCACACTAGATGATGTGATGATAATAATGGCAGTATTGCTAATTTTGCGCTTCTAACTTCAAAATTTTAACTGTATTTCTTTCTTTCTTCTTTACAACGTCCCGTGTTCCTCGATTTCGATGATGCTCGAATGACATACTTGACGGTAACCCTGCAAGACAGGATCCAAAGCACACGGGTCGGTTGGTTTATCATCATATCATCATCCCCACAATCTGCAGGTAATATAGTCACACATCATTTATTATTTAGTAATGGTATCACAACCGATATGCACATCAAGGTACTGTATATAAGGAATATCGTAAAAGTAAGGAAACAGTAGAATCACGTGATTGACATTGGCACACCCTGACAAAACTTACATGCCATGATATAACAGGACAGGAATAGGAACAGTAAACCACTCCAAGCCAAAAAATTTATCAACACGAGTGAAAACGATGAAGGTCGGGATTCACTTTCACTGTTTCTATCACATCCATTGTTTGAGACGATCCAATCTCGCCCCCCATTCCCATCGGCTTTAATAAGTGAAAAGGCGTCATTGGTGTTGGCATCTAAAGAATCCCCAAAGGTTTCTTTACTGATTGTGAATACACTTTTTATAATGTCGGATTCAGTATCCTCCTCGGTGCTTAAATTTTTCTTCAAGTCTTCCGAGGAATCATCAGGGGCCTGACCAAACAATATGACATTTGAAAGCCAACGTCATGTAATCCATTATTATTAATTGTATGATATACATAAAACTGTGACAACCCTTACCGGCTCTGTCACAGGACTGGCGCTAGAGAAATGCAGTAGTAAAAATAAAAATGATGAAAAACAAAGGTAGTTTTTTGTTCCATTTTCCCTCATAATATTCAAAAGTACTAACCACACCGAAAATACAATAAAATAACCATTTCCACCTTCACTCTAGTAGTAGTAACACTGGCAAAAGGAGCAAAGAAAACGAAACAGTAAAAACCACCATCCACAAATACGTTTTTGGGTTTGAATGGCAGATGTGTCACCGGCAACTGCAACTCACATTCGCATAGACGCATAATGGCAACATGATGATATTGCCTCAAATTCCAATATGCGAGTGACTCGTACAAGTTCAGTATCAGTTCAGTGTTTGAGTGTTTGGTTTCATTCATGGTTACACTTTACACACATGTATGCAGAAACGAAAAAGTACCTTTACATAAATATCGCTGTTGCGAGATACGAGATACGCGAAAAAATAATAATTTCTTACTGCGTACGTACTACAGAAAACTTGGTAAACTGTAGTAAGAAAAAGATGCACCGACCGCAAGTAACAATGAGATCCAATAGTAAATGAATCAAGACAATGTTGGTTAGTTGGTTTGGTAGTTAGTAAGTGACTGACTATTTGACTGGTACTTTCTATGAGACCACCTATACAGGTATAGCAGCTAAGCCACGATAATGCTAAATACTTACGTTTGTAAGCGCTGATCTCTTTAATAACTCTTAATGCACATAGTGTTATGAGTTCATGCTGGCAAGGAAAACACGATAAATTGCATGCAGCGTTTTTCATTGAGTCTCACTCTCACTCGTCTCAGGACAGCAGCTTACAACTGCGCACACATAAAAGCACATCCTGAATATATTATTTATTCTAAAATAAACAGTTTTGCCACATCTCATGACACGTTACGTTGTGATGAAAAGTAAGTAAATTCAGCAGAATAAAAAACTTTAGTCGGGTTTCTGAATTTATATAATTACAGAGTTGTTCACTACCAAAGCGTAGACACTAGATTAGATAAATAAATCAACGCATTTTTATTAAAGACATTATGCTAAAGTTTGCGTTTGTTTCGTATCCAAGTTTCGCATTCTTGATTTAAAAAATCCCATGTATTTTTCCCATTAACAGATTAAAGATGTTCTAGTTACAAGCTTAAATGGCAAAATACATGGAGAATTTAATGAGGAAACGGGAAAGAAGAACGAAGAAGAACTAATGCAAAGTGAAAAGCTTCATTTAAAATACAAGGTAACTTTACACTCTGCAATATTTGCAAGGGATCGCGATGGTGGACCGAACCCCTAGTCATATATATGTACAATATATGCGTGCCCATAGTTGGTGGAAAAAAGTTCGCGTGATAATTACCATGTTTCATGAGCACACGTTATATTTTATTAAGATTCAGTTAAGTCATTTCATTATTTGTTTGATACCTTTTCCTGTTTTGTTAATAGCTAAACTCAACCACAATCGCACTGGTTTATTGATTCAATTGAAATGATTAACATTAATCTTATTTAGCTGTTACACTTTTACAAGCACGTTTACAACGTAGCAGTCCGGTAGATCATTGCGCCTCGTGGTTAGCCCTCACACGAAACACAAAAAATTCAATTCAAAACAATGTTCTTTGTCCCATTATAATTTCGTTAATTTTCTCCTAGCTTGACTTTTTACACTATCGCCTGGCAATCATTTTTGTCATTTTACTGCCATGGCATTTTGTACTAATGATGAAAAGACATCTCTCTATGTAACGTTGTACCACGGGTCACGGGCCAATGGATAATCAGGTATCAGGAACATATCTTGACACAATACAGAACCGGTATTTCCATAGGCGGGGTGCCAGTTTTGATTTCTTTAAATTCCACATAACAGTACATTGCCAGCAAACCCAGTAGAAGAAAAACTAGCACACAAATCAAGGTGTACGTGTCCCTTGTCCAACGAGTGGAGACATCGTTCTTGACATCTTCCTTGTCGTCAGTAGTTGTTTCCCCTCCTGCGTTAGCTTTGCCGTTTTGAATATTCTCAACTGTACTGGTGGTAGTAGAGTTGTGTCCGAACAAATCACCATTGGCGGTTTCAATTAATTGGTAGATTTGATTAGATACTGTAGTGACCTCAGCAACTAAAGTTTCCCCTTCTGCTGAATCAGTAGTCAAGCTTCCCGTTAACTTCTGCGGAATAAATACATTTTTGCAAGTAATTTCTATTTATATATGATTATTCACAGTATTCACGTCACACAGTTGGATGACTCAATAAGTTAATTAATTTTTTATGGTTCTAATTATAATAAACATAATGTATTTTAGTAACTTACACTTTCTTGTGGATGGGCACAAGCGAAATTTAAAGATAAAAAGAAAGCATAGACGATCCAAAAATATCTTTGGTTGGAACACTTGGAACTCAATCGTAGCATGGTCACTTGTCAAAAAATAGGCTGAATCGTTGAAGACTACTAGTTTAACATTCGTTGATTTAATAACCAATTTTAAATTGATAAAATCTAAATCAATCTAAATGAATAACAAATATTTCATGACAAAATGAGTAACTAAATGTTACTAACCACATTATTCACATTTCCACAGCGTGAACGTGAAGTGCCAACCTGTAAAGCTCCTACCCAAACACTACTGACAATAAGAAAATTGAAACAAGTTTTTGTTTATAAGTAAGTACTACTAGTTACAATCTATCTTCCAAAAAAACGCGTTTTTTTGTTTCAAATTGATGCAAACCTGTGCATTTATTCAACTTGTTTTTCCTTTATTATCCCGACGGTGCTGTGCGCATAAAACTTTAAATTGTGTATAGTTGACATAGATTACTGCGTAAGCCCCTAATCTCAAAATGAATTGATTTTTATTTCATAAGCGAAATTTTTATGCACCAAGCTCCTATCCTCTGGACGTGCAAACCTGCTTGAATTTTTAAAAATAGCTAAACGAACCAAACAACATGAAATAAAGAGTGAAGAGGCTTAGTAAATGTCATGTGTACAGAGTTACAAACCTATTGGTGCTACACACGACATGCTAACATGAAGATGCTGGAATGAACCATAAACTGGATTGCCTTGATTTTGTGGACAAATATTGTGGCCACAGACAGACTATCCTTTGTCTCGCTTGCCAAATTACAACAACAACACCTCGTATTTAACAACATCAAGTATTTGCCAATACATTCAGTCTTTTCCATCGTTTCTCCTCTGTATTTATCTATACCAAACCAAATGATGCTAAAATACAATATGATCTCAGGGCAGTGCATGCCACTGGTCAGCAAGATGTACGTGATGTAGATGCACACAAGCATATTGGTAGTAACCTCTACCTAATCACAGTTAAGCTTAACAACTGAACGATTTTGTATGACACACCCAGTTGACCCAGTATTTGTATTTTATACTATTTGCTTGTTATTTAACTTGAGTTCGGAAATATTTTTTATGTATGTTCTTTAATCATATACAATTTTTGCTGTTAGAAATTACAACTCAATCACATTACACCTTGATCCTGTGAAACTTTAATAACAAATTAGGCTTTTTATTTGAATATTTAATCCCAGTTTTAAGTTTAATGTTCCAGAAGTTGAATTTTATTAATAGTTCGTTATTTACGTAGCGTACATGCAAATATTGATACCTATCAACTTGCAGCAACTTCCTGTAGCATCAATTGTTAATCACTTTGTTTGTTGTCTTATTTTTTCCAACGAGCTTATATATATAATTTTTTCATGAATTTGGAATACATATAGATTATCATATCATCCATCATCTACAATATATAACAAACATCGTTGCTACACAAGGAATTAATTGACATTAAATTGAACAATGTCGTATATGTAAAAAAATAAACATTAACATACATATTGATACTAATACTATTACAGTTAATTATAATGGAGCTGAAAATATCGATGAATTATTTTGCTGTTATTTAATGTGTAAATTTCATTAAAATTTACACAGAAAAATATGCAACAGCCTTGCTTCTGTTGTTGACTTGAGGTATTTTCGGCTCATTGAGTTCATTAATCTTGACAGCAACCTTTCTCCAGTACGACTTTAAGGTACCTTTACTAACAAAATCCTCTTCCGGAATCCATTCGTTGTAAGTTCTAATTAAGTAAAAAGTTTAAAATACGTTTTAGTCCTTTTTAAGTAAGTAATGTATTGATGAAGCATTAACGAAACAAAAAAATGTACAAATTACCCGTTCCATCCTTTCCATTTTACATAGTACCAATTGACAGTTTTCCCTTTAGTGTTTTTTGTCGTGCTAGAGTTGATCACTGACTCCACCTCCCAAACATTCGCGTTTACCCATCCAGCTTGTGAATTATTTACTGATGAATATCTTGTTTTTTTCTTTTTTAAAGTCAAATCATCATCATCATAGTTAGTAGATAGCTTGTCATTCTTGTCTGCGTCGCCTGGATCGTCATTTTCAACAGGATTGATCCGTTTCACGTTCAGTTTCTTCATTTTCTTGCCATCTTCATGATTATCGATTGATGTGGGAGCCATAGCAGCAGAGATGTGACTGGGCCCCTGTAACGGCTCGACCTGAGATCGAAGTCTTTTCTTTGGACGGTGTTGTAAATCAAAATGGGCCAGCAATGCTTCTTTTTCATGATAACTACGTGAGCATAATCGACATGGATGTCTGCGTTTTAATGTTTCAGACTCCTTAAACGTTACTCGTTTTTTAGTACTTGCGTCATTTGGCAGCTCACTTTCTTCATTTGTTGTTGACTTAAAGCTTGATGCTTCTTCGACAATCCTATTTTCCTGTTCAGGAAAACGGTCCCGGCACCGGTTCCCATGCTCATCAAGGTTACTTTTAAACATGTTGACATTATGAGATTCCCACTCGTGTAACTCCCGCTCGTCAACAATAACGTACTCATCCACCCCACTGGCCGTACAGATTTCAGTAGTAGACGGAATATTATTGGAAGGAGACATGAGGTAAATTAAAGCCGCCACAGATAATAACCACGTTAAAATTGAAGTATCGTTATCCAAATGCGCCAAATTTATTACATCCGATTTTAACCCGATCATCTGCACTTTCTCCTTCTCCTTGAGTGTAGCTCTGAAAGAAACATCCTCCGGTCTTGGAACAGTAACTCGAGGCACGGTGTGTGATAACCTGTTGGCACCTATTTAAGTGATTTTATTAAACCGCAATTCAACATTAACGATTAACGATTAAACATTAACAACGATTAAACATTAAACCGCGATTCAAGTAAAAATTTTAACAATTATTTTCAAGAATTTACTTAGTATTAAATCAAATCAGAATGTATAATGTATGTACTAACATTTTTCCATGACTTCATCCCTCAATATTTGCAGATGCTTAAATTCTTTTGAACCCCTTGTTTCTGATTCTGTCGTTCTAGTGACATCCATGTCTTCCTCCTCATCACCTTGACAATCCCGTACATCCTGTTCCTGTTGAGGGATCATTTTTTTACGCAACTTCTTGATCCTCGCTGGTGTCCTCCCAGCTTTATTCATGACGTTAAGCAAAGTCCCGAGCTTTCCATCCAATTGCAGTTCCAGATATCGGATTTTATGATAGATTTCACAACATGAGGTTGCCAAGTCCAAACAGTCGTCACAACATCCCAGCCAACTTTTCTTATCATCGTCATCCCCAATTTTGAGAAAAGAAGACTGCTTTCCATTTTCAAGTCTGGTAATAACCATCAATAAACGGTTAATTGTTGCCCTCTTGCTGGCATGCTCGCCATCGAAATCGCTCAGCGACAGGTAGGTTTTAATAATGTTTTTGTAGCAAAATGCACAGAAACTATCTGCTTGGATGCAAACCGGCATCTTCACTCTTCACTGTTGACACTTAAAAACTACTTGGCAAAATTGGGGTATAAACATTTCCAGCATTGGTGGAATCTTTAACGTAAAAATTGATGTTACACGTTATTGTCTGATGCAGTTTTTTTCAATGTTAGTAAATACTTACACAAGTCGTCGTAAGTTTAGTACTACTACACTAACCTCACACGAAAACGACAACAAGACCGCCTAAAAATTTGGTTCTGTGATTTGATTACCATGTGATGTGACTGACGTTGTATTTACAACAAAACTTGTGGTGTGGAATTGCACTACTACTGCAGCTGCACAATGAAAACATTTTTTCCACTTGCTCTTGCTCAGGTTTCATCTTCATCCATGACATTAGCACCACCTCAAACAAGGCCATACCTAGCTATTCATAAGTTATGGAACATGTTCGAGTACAGCTCCAGCATTATGAGGGCGAGGACTGTAATATCGGTCTGTGTTAAACGTCTCAGTTATTCATTCAGTCCGAGAAACAGGTAGACCGACAGTCGACAGGCACACAAACACGCAGGTTCGGTTCGGTGCACGCACGTACACAGCGCAAGCGAGAAAAGACCAAGTGGACTGGACAACAAACAAAATAGTAAAGCAGCACCACAAGACAAGTCACTAGGCTAGCGGCTGCGCGGTTTGTGTTTTAGTGTGAGTGAACGTGAAGTGAACAAAGTCTATGAATTCAAGCTTCTTATGATAATAAAATAAATATGATGTCCAATGACTAAAACGGCTAAAGAAATGACCATTGAATACCAAAATACCAAAAAATTTCATATTTTCCTAAATGTCCTATTTAAAAAATCTTTTTGACTTTTTTCGATACCTAATTGGTTGGTATTGGGGCAGTTAGGTATTTTTGAAATAAAAACAGTACAACATATTGTTCACTTTATGTTGTCCTAGCTTACCCTGTAGCATGCAGTCTTCTACCCCAACATATATGGTTGTCTAGGAGAAACTGTTCCTTTAACCCTGAGAATAGAAAATACCAGTGATCGTAGAATTACGAAAGTTACAGCAAGATTAAATACTATTCTGGAGATTTTTTTCGAGCGCAGGAACTTCGCGACAAATACCGATGGTGATTAAAGCAGTGGAATATCCAGGCGTTGTTGGTGCCAGGGAAAGCGCAACATTGGAGTTACCTTTAACGATTCTTTGACCACTCCTCCAAGATCAGACGGTCTGTAAGATTATTTACAACGAGTATTCCATAGAAGTAAGTAGTAAGCACTAGTAAGCAGTGAGTAATTAATTAACAACTATAGTCATTTTTAAATACTTTGTAAGTAGCTTGTTGTTCAGTTGGCATGTTTACATTATATCTAGTGAATTGACAATTATTGGTAAACCAGATTTTATTTCGCCTTGAATAAGGGCCGGCGGAGCAGGGGGGAAAAGAGGGGGAAAATCCTATTTTGTAATGTATAAGGATTTTCATTGCTCCATATCCTATAATGTTAAATTGCCGAATCTTGGGGCGGGGATTTATCTATCCATCCCCCCTGTTCCGCCGGCCATGCCTTGAATATGTATATTGTATTTGCACGACAAAACAATTAATATTTACTATTATTAACTCTCTCACACTGGCTGATCGAAAAATATTTTATCAATTTCTATATTTCTCAGGTGATCGCTGATGTATGTGGTTGTCCATTTTGCTATCTAACCGGGGTGGTTCTCCTTCATCCTCTGATTTTAGGAACTATCCCTTTACCTGTGAAGCAAAATTATTGTACATAAAGAAACTTCAAAATCGTTACTCGTTTTAATTCAAAATTATTTATTACTTTTATATTGTCAGATAAAACTAAATGACTTGTGTTAAAATAAATAGAAAATTTAATTAGAAAACTAATTGACTCATGATGATATATGTCAAATGCTGCTTAGGACTTTGTAGAGACATTAGTTATTAGTTTTATAATGTTTTCTTTATTTGGTGCATATTAGGCACGTAATTTTTTTAATAGTAATCTTCTGACGAGGATAAACATTCGAAATAGATTATCTTTAGAGACTGAGATTTCTCCCATGGTCAAAGTTATATTTAAGAATAATTTTACAATTAAAATAAATGATAATAAATTGAACTACTATAAGTTCTGTACTAAGAAATTTTAACCATTTCTTTCTTTCAATTAAACTGTCAACTGTACTGTCGTTGTCAGCTTTATTTCANCAACTGTACTGTCGTTGTCAGCTTTATTTCAAAAGTTGGTATTTTGTTTTGATCTTGACAAGCACAGACAATAAATAATAAAATAAACTAGGTTGTTCGTAATATGAAAAGTTGTAGTATAGAAAAATAACACATTAATCAATTAAACATTTCCGACATTATTTATAGTTTTAATGATAAATTTAATTTAGTAACTGATAGTAACACTGAACAAAAGAAACGACACTTATGATTACATGAATAATACCTATATCGCGCAGTCTTTAGAAGTTGGCGTCCAATGTTAAAAATCTCACAAGAAGAGGAAGATGATAAAAATTTGACAAAGAGTAAATAGTCGTCGAATCCACAGACTTTTTTCCTCCCTATTAACCGTCATCGATAGCGCACCGTTGTTCTTTTTACTTTTATAACCTCCTTCCTTACCGGGCGATTTTCCTCTGCTAATTGCTTCAGCAGCTCTTGGATGCAGTGCAGTGTCGTTAGACTGTAAGTCATCGTTTCCATTGCAACAGTCATCGTCATTCGTATCAATATTGATACGAGCACTGGCAGCGGTGGCATTGCTCATTTCCTTCACAGTAATAACGGTTTGATTAGGCTCAATGACCTGACTGACAATTGTAGGGTCCTCTTCAAAAGTTGTCTGTCAAAATAAGTTTTAGAATTTGCTTATAAAACTCACACTAAATATTATTACAGTTAAAATAGAAAAATATTTTTTACCACATCACAATTAACACAGCTTACTCACCACATTGAGCAGTACATCACCGTGGGTGGAGTGAAGTAGCAAAATTATTAATTGTAAATGAGAAAAATATTTTACGGAAAACTTTCTCACAGGAAATCCCATCGTTATTGGTTATAGCTTTAATATGCAAATTTTTTAATCTTATTTTTAAAGCTTTGTCTTTTCTGTGTTCAACCAACCAAAGTAATGCAATAATTGCTTAAATTAACTTAAACTGTTTCCAGTGTTTTTGACAACAGAAACTCGTGGGATCGAAAAAATCTTTGAAGGTGTATAGCGTATTTATTTATTAAACAACGTAGTCTGATTTTTTATGCTCACCATACAGTGTTGTGTGGGTGTATAGGTGATCTAAGTTTCATGTGACCATATAACCTATATTGAATACAGGAGAAAATACTGCAGCGGAAAATAAAGATTGTCCGAATGATGTCTTTGGCATATGTCAATCTGTTTATTAACTCTACCTTTCCCTATCTCACGGGAACACAAAATCGATCGTAGGTAAAAAATGTATGCATATAAAAAACGAATACTGTTACTATTATTAGACTGTGATCTTTCACTCTCGGAATTTCTATGATTTAGGATAAATCCATGCACCTCTGACTGGGACACAATTCTGATTTTTCTTTCTCACACAAACTAGTACAAACTTTTGTCCCTAAAATAAGTGTTGGCAAAATGTTTTACTGTCGCTCTTACAGTTTTTCTTCTATTATTTGTTTCTGTCCTGACGAACATTTTTAGACTAAAATCGAAAGCTTGACTTATAAATTCTAACATCTTTACTTTCATTTTCCACTAATAATCCCGTGTTTTAGATATATAGTTCTATTATTTGTTAAAATGGTCTGTTTACTGATACAACCATCACGAATTGTCAGTTTGTGTCTCATTTCACCCCAAGAAAACCTTCAGTTTAAGTTAGGTTCAAGTAGGTCCCTCAAAAAAAGATTTCAAGATTTGAGATAATCAAATCGATCAATAGACTTTCCACCTACTCCCCCACCTATTCCATACCTGTATGTGTTATGCTTTCCATGCTTTACTGCGTCATATTAGGTTATTCATGTTTTATAGAAATTATAAAAGTTTTGTAAATTAATAACCATATAAACGATCTCCAACAATGTACGAATGCAGATAATATACATAATTGTTAGCCATGTCACGTGTCACCACGCAACCCGACTGCCGGCCGAGTGTCTATGTTCCAAAATCCGAGTAAGTCAGCACGTTTTCTTTTATTGAATTGCGATAATACACCTTTTCTTGTTGTAAATGCAATGAAAACTAATTCAAACAATCTTAAATGACCATATTACTTAATACAATGTATTTTTTAATCTGTTGTGAATAATAATAAAGATTATTTATGTAAGTACATTTGTAGTCGGTATTACTTGAGTTCAATAAACACATTTTGTAATAAACTATTAATAATTATCGTACAAAGCTAATAGATTGTTGCCGAAAGTTGGTGAACGGAAGAAGTGTCAACCATGCTGACAACTATTCATTTCCTTTTAACCAAGTCGATGTACACCGAGTCGAGCTCTATAACAAATAATGCACCTTTTTTGTAATTTAAAGTAGTATCAGCTCTTTTCTCCACACGAAAGTTTTTAATCACGTTGCAAACAACAAGCTTTAAATTTTCGTACGGGATATATTTCCGGATTTCTGTTGACTGCCCAGCAGGGCATCATGATAACAGTCCCTTTTTTAATGGAAATCCCTTTGTAGCTCCAATCTTTTGAACATTTCCGTTCCGTCCTGTAGGCTGAAGGAGCCAATCGTAACGTTTCATTTATGCAGGCAACGATGTAGGGTATTTCCGAGTCGCTAACCAGCTCATGATCAATTTCCATCGATGTTGCACCGGAGTCGTTTTCGGTGTTAATGTTAGCCTTCCTCAGACGACGACGAGCAAGGGCTTCTTGAAGTTCATTGTACATTTTGTCTTGAATCTCGGGATTTTCTGCCATGTGTAGGAAAAGATGAGTTAGTGTGCTACTACTGGTGTCGTAACCTCCAGTAAATAGGGCTATAGCTTGGCTGATTACAGTATTTTCTGTGATTCCCAAATCTTGAAATTCTTTTGTGGGCACGCGTTCCCACATGTCAACCAGCACATCCAGAAAGTTTTTTGTGGTTTTCCCATCACCTTGTTTTCGGGACTGTGCTATTACTTGTCGGAAAGTAGATTCAATCAGTTTCACTGGCTCATTATCAAGTACAGGAGCAAATTTAGTAAGAAATGGAAAAGAAACTGAAAACAATAAACCGTACAACAATTAACGACTTGTGATAGTGATCAGAAAATAATTAAATATTTTGGCATTCAAAAAGTCACTACTATGTAAGATTTTATACTTCCTTCTGCTCTTCGACAAAAAAAGTCGATTTTAAAAATGTTCTAACGCAAAAATTGTAGCCTTTTACGTTTAATCAGCGTGAACAACTTTTCATAATGTCGGAAACCTTAGGAAACTAAATCTCAGCCCAGCCACTTCTGCACATGAATATCGTTACATTACGAAGAACGGACAACGGACATTACAAACTGTAGTCCCTCCCTGCCATATTCTACAGCGCTTGTAACTTGGATGATCGAAAGTTACTTACGTGAAAGTGTGAATAGAAAATTGTATTCTGCAGTTTCACCAAACACGGCCTGGAATGCTTGTGCAAATTTATTCTTAGGATTTTTAGAATCCTCCAAACGGATCCCCAGCGTGGCTTGAGTAAACATATCAATCAACCAGGTTGTTAGTCGTCTGACGAAAAAAAAAACTTTTGTTGTGATTACAAGTTTACAAATGCAGAAATGCATACCTACTTATGTAAATTTGTATCGACCCAGCCGTGAAAAAATCATTTAAGGCTTTTGATACTTTGTAACTTACTTTTTACAATCAATTTTTATTCTTCCTTTTTCATCACACTCAGATTTCAAGTCATTCACAAATTCTACGGCACTCTCGGCAATCACAGAACTCATTTGCTTCAACTTTGATGTTGTAAACAAAGGTGAAAGCAAACTGCGAATTTGTTTCCACTTTTCCCCTGTAAGAAATTATTATATTGCATATAATATTTTTTTTAAATTTTAATCATTACAAAAAAGTAATTACCTGGCTGAAAATCTATAGATTCATTTATGATTGGGGACCCTGTATCTAATTCCCGCTTGTCCACAAAATGGTCAAAGTCTTTGACCATGACCAGTCTTAGAAGTTCGGGGTCGGCGATATAGATGTAAGGCTCACGTCCCAGGTAAGACTATCAATGTTTACAAAATGAGGAAACAAAAAAATGTACAAAATTATTTATCAGGGCAATGATGAATGCACCCCAATAATATTGTATACATAGTTTTAAAGTATTTTCAAGAAAAAACGTTAAAACATCATTGTGTCGTTTTTCATGACTTGTAAATTTACTGCTGTGGTAGCTGGGCTGCATAATAGTTGATACTGTACTCCAAACTAATTAACGGACGGGATAAAAACAAAAAAAAATTTACTTTTTTTTAAATTATTTTACCCCCCAAATTCCGCCATACTTTTTGAACCTTTTCACATCTTCCAAGTGTAAAACCGTTTTGTGGAAATTTGGTTCACTTCCCAGAAACAATGTTGGTTTGATCACCGGGATTCCACACTTTTCTAAAACGCCATAATTTTCTCTGGCTTGACATAGCAGCGTGATTAAAAGCACAGCAAGTATTCCAAGGAAAGGATGCAACAGGGTGAAGAGCGAGACGATGCTTATCACTAACAGGCTTGTCCGATCACAAGGTTTAAAAAAATTAATCAAGTTAATTAACGCTCCCATAATTAATACTTGTTATGGTATAGTTAACGTTAAGCTAGTTAGGGGCTAAATTAAAAAGGAAAGAATAGAAACTAGATTGTATTTGGAATGAAATGAAAAGTAATGCACTTGGTCATGCAAGCTGCAGTGAACAGAGAATAAATCATGAAATTTTGCACGAATTAATAAGATCTGTATTTGCTGCTCAAAGCTGCCAAAATAAACCCTCGAAATATGAAATAAACACTATTTAAACCACGATTTAAGTTATCGACAGCTAATTGTACTGGATACGAGATAAACTTGCTCTACGTTCAATCTGGCTGGAGTGCCCTTGTCTTGTATTTGTGTTGTCCATGAACTTCAAACTTTTGTATTGAAGTGGGACAACATCACAAGGATGAAAAATGGGAAAAGTGTTGTCCTTGAAAAAGTTGTGCAGGCTTTGAAACTTTATTAACATGTACACATAGTAGCACTTCAAAGCATTCAGTGTTACACTATGTTGTCATGCTTCATCTTGAAACATTTCAAGTTGAGTAAACTTTATCAGATTCGACCATTGCATGTCATTGCATCGATCTGTATTGTATCAAAGTGTTCAGATTTCTGAAAATTTGTATTTTTTGCTGTTGTTTAATTTATGATTTTGTCACTCTGTGAGAGACAAAATAATAATAGAGAGAGACAGACGTTGTAAATATTTTTTAGTCATCTAGTCAGGTTAATAGTTCGATTAGAAATAGTACGTATACTATACTATACATTCCATATATACTAGTCCAAATGTCAGTGGGTGATATACTGTTACCTATGAATATTTGTAATACTAATATCATA
>JAHZNB010002513.1:0-19453 GCA_027744295.1 Callyntrura guangdongensis | reverse complement strand
TATTTTTTTATTTTTGCCCAAACTGTTAGGCGTTGTGACTCGTCACTTGGCACAAAGAGTTGTCTTGACTAGGGCTACTTTTCCTGATAATATGAAGCCGATTCGTTGAAATCACCTCGTGAGTGTTCCTCGTTAGTGACGTTTGATTCCCATGATAACTTAAATTTTTGCGTAAAAGAATGTCTATTTTTTTAACGGTTTCGTTGGTAGTTTTGTCACATTGGCTGGAAAAATACGGAATATGATACACAAACTGTCGAACCAAAATGATCATATTCAGACCCGAGAGTGATACACTTGCTAAGGTATCAAAACAAAAATTGCTTACTAGTGCTACAAATATTCTTCATAAAAATGAAATCAGGTCTTTTTTGTTCCCAATATTTTTCCTGTTCGAGAACGGGACTTATCAGCTAGTACATACACACATAACGACGTAATATGTAATGCAACATTTACGACTACGATTATCCAAAGGGGGATGAATAGATGTTTTCTACAACTTTTAGATGCAAGTATTTAAAGAAAGAAGGTAATAAAACTGGCTGAAATAAGTAAAGGTTAGTAATATTAACAACGTAAGTGGGCAGTCATCACATCACGATTGTTGTTTGTCTGCCATATATATTTGCATTCAGACAAAAATCTTACTCGTTTCTCCCCAGTCGACCAGCCTTCGAGACGATACATGTATTTACTCAAACAACTTATTAATAATATCCTCTTTTTAAGTAAAACAGGCTTGTAACGTCACGATCGGCATCACTGGTCTGACCAAACTTTTTTTTTTACAAAAAATCATTTTACATTCTGTTGCTCTCATGAAAGCATATTATTCTACACACAAGTGAATCTCTCGGTATGGTAGTCTATGTATACCCCACCATTACACCACACCACAAATAACAACCACCACTCACCATATTGCTTCTCCTAAAGTGGCTGTGCATCTTTTTACAAGAAGACACACAACAACAAAGCCCAAGATGCTCACATTCATTTCGTTCATCATCATCATCCTCATCATTTCAATGTCTGTATCTCTAACAACTTTGCTTCACTTCTTATCGTCGGAATCATCAACACCTCAATTTTCATCTCTGCCTCTGCCTCCTTCATGTTGTGAACGCCATAAAGTTATAGTTATAACGATCACGCGTGTTGTACCCAGAGATATTTTACTTACACAATAGCAACACGACACACACGTTAGCTTCCCTACGTATCGCATCGTTGTACACTTTACAATAGAACAAGTCGAATTTCAAACATCCTCATTTCCTGTCCACGCCACGTTGTAAAGAAAGAATCCCAAATCCTGATTATCTTTTTGATAATGTGGTAGTATGTAGGTAGGTAGGCAGGCACAGCAGAGGCACAACACCAACAAATACACCCAGCTACGTAGAACTTTTACAAAGAAATGCTCTTTTCTAATCATCATCCTCTCTTAAATAATAACATGAAATGCATTTCATGACTCCCTGATCCTTGTAAACATTGCGTGCAAATTGAAAAGCAGAGTGAGGAAAAAATATGAACTCAAGAAGATAAGACTGGGTGTGTGTGTGTGTGTGTGTGTAATATTACGAGATGAAACTCCTGTTATTTGTTGTTGTTAAAGTTGCTGCTTTGCTGCTGATACTTTTACACTTTACATTATATTACACCATCATCATCGTCATCATCAGTAACATCACCCACCACCACCGCGGAATGCTACCTCAAGATGTTTGTGAGATGTAAAGCGTATGCATTATACACAATACAACATGCATATTTATGCATGAATCAGTCCAAACAAACCCATAAATCGAATGCATGCATGCCAGGGTTGAATCAGGCCTTTTCTTCTTCTTTGAACAATCTCACTCTATCTCTCGCGACTTTTCCTTTACTTGCAGAGAGGAACGAATTTTTATTTTAATGTTAAAATAATGCACATGTTGTGGTGTGTGTGTGTACCTTTACTTTTTTTCTGTGATAGTTTCATTCGACCGATATATAATCCACACAATAAAAATCCTCTAATGATGTTAGTGGTGGTGGTGATGGCAGTGGTAACTGGTAACGCTGCTGTTGTTAAAGATGAGGTGACGTTGTACTCATTCACCCGTACCTCGATGTAAATGTACTCGAATGCAAGAGCACTCATGATAAATGAAACTTTGATAAAAAAAATCAAAATGAAGAATCAAAATAGTGGTAATAATAATGTGCATATAAAATTGACATGTCATGTCTTGTCTATTACCGGATTCATTCATACAACAATAAGAGTGATGATGATAACGATGAAATGATCGTGTTTTCTGAGTGGCATCATAATGTGGGATGGTATATATGGTGATGTCTGTGTGAAGAATCCTCTCCTTCTGTGCACATGCTATCAACTTGGTTAGTTCGTAAACATGCGTTATATACAAATATACATAATACTAATATTGTAGGATTCTCTTGTGAGAGAGAGCTCACAGAAAGAACAGTTGTTGTTGTCTTGAAATACGAAAGTAGTAGGGGCTGTCTTCAGGATGGATGGGCGAAATGTAAGGAAAAGGAATTAAAAGTTAGTGTTTAGAAAAGCAAGCACAAAAATCTACAAGTATTCTTTTCATCCTTTAAGTAAAGCATCCGAGAAGACGAAGACGGTAAAAACGAAGAAAAGGACGGATGGATGGAACTGGCAGCACAAAACGGCAAAAGAGAAGTGGTGGTGGTAGCAATAGAAGCAAATATGTGTATAAAGTGAAAAAAGTATTATTTCCCTTTTTACCACACACATATCATATAAATGTGCACAACGCAGTAAGCTTGGCATAACGTGAAACACACACACAGAGAGAGACTGACACAGAGAGCCGAGTCGAGCCAGCTAGCAAAATCCAATGGAAATGGAAGAAAGAAAGAGTTGAGGAGATCCCGTGAGTTTTCTGCTGATGTGCTTGCAAGCAAGCAGCACAGAAAGTTTACGTACATCCTTTTCGACTCTCTCAGAGTTTATAGGTATGCAGTATAAAAAATACACATCTTTGGCTTGTTTTGTAAAAGCACATATTTTTTATATCAACTATAGTGATGTCGTGATAGATATATAAATTGATATGTATGCATGTACACGTTAAAAAACGGCAGAGCTTCGATGTTTTGGCGGTGGCGGAGGTGCACATTCATAATAATATGTACGCTGAGTTCGTATATATGCAATGGCTCTTCTCACTCACTCACTTGCTCCCTGTATTCGTTTCATCATTATGTGTAGTACTTGTTGTGAACGAAATGCACGGAAGGAACGACCATGGGTTTTATTTGCTCACATGAATGTGGTTCCATGATGATGATGATGACGACGACGACGATTCTTCGTTTTTAAGTTTCTCTCTATAAGTACGCAAGAATATTTTGTGTGCTATGAGTGTATTTGTGCAAGTGATATGGGCTGCTCTGCTGTTGTTCTGTATGAGTAGCGTGTGTGTATGTGAGCCAGAGAGAGAGAGAGAAAGAATCAGTGAGTTGGGTAAAGTGAATGGTGGCAGAGAAACAGAAACGAGGAGCTTGAACGAAACGAACGCACAATACAAGAAGAGAATGATGGAACAGAATAGAAAGGAGAATGTTAGTTTTTTGGTATTTTTTACATGCTAGTTTGTATGGTGTCGGTGTATGGTAGTGTTAGTACTGCGCCGCCTTGTGTGTGTGAGAGAGCGAGCTCTTCGCTACGATTGTGGAGTGTGATGTGTGTAGTAGGAGAAGAGGTGCCAGTGCTGAGCAGCAGCAGCAGAAGCAAAAGTTGTTTCGTTTGCTTGGCTTTGTAATAACTCTTCTTGCTAGCCTTTACTTCTCCAGCGAGAAACAGAGTGAGTGTGTATGTGTGAGAGAGAGAGAGAGAGAGAGCGAGCGAGCGAACGGCGAGGGAAAAGAGTTTGGCTGGACTACTGCTGAACTAAACGGGAATGGTGTACATGTGAGAGGATTTTCGGGGAGCTCCAGTTTAGTTTCATTCCGGATTCACTCCAGGTTGGGTTGTATATGGGACTCGTGTGGAAAAGCTAAACAAAGGCAAAGCAAAAGGTACGCACATATACACAAGCATGTAGATAAACCGTGAAAAAAAATAAAAGAAGAAAAAATATACGAGTTCAGAAAGGAAACAGGAAAAAAGAATATTCAGAAATTGAGTTCAACTTGGTGCATCATCACAGCGATTTACTGCGTCAGCGGATAACGTCGTTTGTTAAATGTTATTTTGTGCTATAATTGCGTAGCTGTAATTATGTATGTAGTAGTATCGGGTTAGTTGTAAGAGTCTTTATGTTAGTTAATTGTGTGACCCTTACAAGACGAAAGGGTGGATAGCCCTGAAAACCGAAAAACTAAAATTCTGTGCAATAAAGCTGGAATATTTCTCTTAGGAAAAACGTATCTTGGAGGAAGTGAAAAGAATAAAAAATCTTGATTCGTGGTATTTACTACTTCTGGTTTGTGAACATTGTGTGGTAAGCAGACAGAGGCATCTTGCTCGAGTGATCTATTGTTTAAATTGAAATATTTTTGTATGTTGTCTAACTACACAGTCAACTTAACTAACTGTCTTAAGACTGTATTTAAGGTCAGACTAGTTTACCTAAATACTCAATCTATATAGTATACATTTATAAGTCATAGTCATATCATAAGTGTACCTACTGTTGTAAGGTTCCAGCGCGGAGCTTCTATTTGTTATCGCTATCTTCCGTGGTGTTGTATTGTAGACCGCACTCCTGACAAGACTTTTTTCTGTAGTGATCACATCACAGGTTGTCATTCATTATTTGCCAAAATCGATTTTTCAAAATTCCAGAGACATATCCCTTGATTTATATTCCCAAACGCACATACTGGCACTGGCATACGTTGAGCTAATAGAGCGAAAGAAACAACTATCGTTAATTATACCACCTGCTCATCAGTGATTTGATTATTAAATAAAGAAAAACAAAAGTAAATACCATCGTCATAATCATGGAACAACACGCAGAAGGAAAAGGATAAAAAGTTGGAAAGAAAGCGTCATTTCTTAATTAATCGGAAGCATTCAGGACCGCATTTACTTTTCTGTTCTATTCTCCCTATTGTCCCACATTTTTTACTGTAGTACTGTTAAAATAGAGTTAATTGTCTCTAAAAATCCCATTTTCCCAAAATCCCTTGAAGTCTTTCAAATACAAAAGAAACACGAACATCTACATACCTACTTCACTACGTTGTATCTTCGCCAATACCAACCCCAGCCATCATTGTTCTTCACACTGTGGTTTCTATTCTCTCCCTGCCTCCTACGCATTCAATAAAATTCCACACATGAGTAGTAGGAGCAGTACCGCACACAATACGTAGGGGATGATTATACAAACTGGAACTGGAATCCAACCAAGCCACCAGATGCAAGCAAATAGATGTTGCAGCTAAAAATCGGAGAAGCAGCTACACCGAAAAAAAGCAACTTTTCAGAAAATTTCAAACAAGGTATACTTAATTGAACTCACCTCTTGTTTACGAGCAGGTTAGTATTAAATCTGAGACAAAACGCATATTATTTAAAGCGGGTTACATTAAGTAAAGAACGTTTATTGCTTAAAGTAAGTAAGTTAGTGAATTTGGGACTTGATTAGCTAACGACAATGACAGCTGGGAAATGGTGGCAACTAGAAATCGCAAAAAGTGATCAGTCATGTAGTAATGTGTCCAGTTATTGTGTAGCTTCTATACAAGATGGAGACGGACAATTAAAGAATTGTTACTATCAGCGCCAATATCAAGACTTTTCTAATTGGCTTCATTATATTTACTTGTATTACGTCTACCTGTACTGTTACTGTAGCAGAAAACCCCTATTTATAAATATTGAAAACACGGTTACAAAAACAACAGCAGCAAAACGAGGCCTGATCACGGAGAAATCGTAATTGCTGCACCGCCAGCAGCAACCCTACACAATCCCTACCGTCACCACCACCACCATCGCCACGCATCATCTTTGCTTCTTCCCCCACCACATCATCTCACTCTCACATCACAACTACAACCCTTCCAGCGACTTTTTCAAGTTGAGCCACCCCCACAACTTCCGCCACGGAGACGCTCCGACATGACTACGGATGGGTCTCAAGAAGAGTAAGTCTTGTATTTAACAAATTTTTAATGTCTTGAACTTATTTCCCATAAATTTTTGTACAATGAAGGAAGTAATAGTCAGAAAATATTTTATCGTCATGATCTTTATTGAGCTTGTTTCAATTTTTCAACTTGATATTTGAATTTTATTTGAAACTATAAAAATTTACCATTTTATGAGGCAAACAAACGTAACTACATGTTAAAATGGATGATCTCCTGTAAACTAATTACTGATGCGTTACCTCATACTGAGAAACAAGTGTGATGTTAAATCCTTTATCTTTTAAACCGTAACAGGTAGCTTGTAACCAAAATGTGGTGCCTTGTTACATCAGTATTAGCTCATTAATTGGAGTTTTCGCAGACATAAATTTAAAGCTAATGCCTTCATACTTGCAACCTGCAACGATTAAAAAGGCAGAATTATTAGTATAATGCAACAAAAACGAATCAAAAAAAGGATTTTCCACAAAATAGGGATTTTTTTGGTAAGAGCCATTTGATCCGTGTAAATTAATTGGTCTCCCATAATTAGATCGGTTGATCTGTAAATTACCTCAATGTTTCGCAATATCCATATTGAAGTAGTGACCACGAAGATTTTTTTATGTTCAATGCGTGCTATAGCAGTTATATGAGAGTATTTAAAAATTACTCTCTAGCTCTGGCTAGTTCGTCTGCTGTTGGGTGTTGCACTACATAAATTTGTGTACTTAGGTGTACATTGTACATTAGCCATTATTAGCCGCCTAAGTAAAAACAAGTTTTGTTATCATTAATTCTCGATGTAAATATCCAAGTTTTGGGTTTTGGAGTATCCACCAGCTATTTTGCCGTGTTACATTTAAAAAAACTTGAATCTAAAATAGGGGATCCCATATCCCATGTATGGCTTTATCATGCCACAAAATCTATGCCTTTTTTTGCTGAACAACTTGCATGATTTGCATTGCTTGTGTAACTTGGTGTATTACTGTACAACGCAACAGCATCCAGCAGCACACTAAATCGGATGTTGCTGTATAATACAGATAGTATAAGTAAAATTGATAAGTCAAGGACTTGTAAAAGCACAGAAATCTTTATTAAAAATCTGAGAAAAATACTAACATACAATATATGGTAATCCCATTAAAGTAAATTAAACGTAATTAACAACAAAAAGTAATTCAAAACGTGATCCAGAAGTACAGAGTTTTTAAAATAATAAAAAACAAGAAAGTTGTGTACTCTCGCAGTTTTATAATTCATTTATGATTACGCACACAAGCATGTTCTTGAAGCAAACTTTGCAGTGCAATCACCGCCATTAATACCTTCCATTCATTAATTGGATCAATCTGTAAGCGCAATATGGTTTTATTTTTACTCCATATAAATTGCTCATTATTATGGTATCGTGCCAAGAGTATCATTCAGACAGAAGTTCTGTGACGATGATTGTATGAATAAGGATTGTGCATGTGTGCACACTTGAGGATGAAGATGATTATTATGATGAAGATGATGATAGATATTGTATCTATGAATGTGGAACCTCCGCATACTTTGTATAATATGTACAACGAAAATCGACTACAAAATTAAGAAAGACACATACCTGCACATAAACTGGTGAAGATGTGTGTTTAGTGTAGTAAAACTACCATTGACTTTGTAGATTACCATTATATATGCAACATGCAACGCTAACACTATCAACATTTGGCGAATTTCTATTCATAAATTGCAACAACAACCAATAGTCGCCTTTTAAGTGAGTAAGTCAACATAGCCCCAGGTTTCTACATGAAAATATACGGTTTGGACACACCACCACTACTACCTACACACTAAATTAATGATAATTGTTTTAACATTTGTGAAAAAAAAGTTTTTGAATTCACTCTTATGAAATTTTTGCATGTATTAACGTCATTACTAGAAAAAATAGTTTATAACATTAGTGTATCTTGTATCATTAGAGTACCTTGTATACATATTTTAACCTTATAGGGAAATTTTGGAAGAAACTTGAAATGGAGATTTTATACCATAAAAATTTTCGGATCTTTTGTTGTGCACATTACTGAGCGTGGCAGAATATACGAATTTCCGTTTTCAATTCTAAATGATATTTGTCTATAATTACACGACAATGAAAGTTATGGTTATAAATAACATTATTAAATTGTGTTATTATTTAGTATTATAAATTATATTTCCCACAGGCAAGGTGTATTTAGGTTATAACAACTCGAAAAAGTCTGTGAACGCTTTACTACAAGGGAGTAGAAATACTGACAATGTTCGTACTACAGTAAAAGTACATGAACCGTCCTGATATATGATAGTATATGTACATTTGTGGTGTAATAATAATAATAATAAATAATAATATATGTATGTAGGTATGTTTATGTTACTGTTGTTCCATTCATAAAAAAATTTGATTGTATCTTATGAATGCAGCTCTGTCTCTCCCTTTATTTTGTTTTATTCATAAGTATGTATACATTCAAAAGATTTAATTCTAGGCAAAAAAAAGACGACGAAAGACAGCCGTAAAGTTTAAAGTCTAGCTATTTTTCTTGTAAAGTCCTTCCTTTTTTTGGTGACGTACATTCATTCATAAATTTGATGGTATCGGAGTGTCTGATGGATATTATGTTCTATTATCTGTCTACGCAAGAGTGGGTCTGACAGTACTGCGCGCTAGTAGAGGGTTGTAATTTTTACATCACAATTTTTTACCAAACTTTAAACAATCCATCTCTCTGCTGTGAACTAAAGACAAAAGCAACAAAACAAAGACTCTCCTCCGAAATGTTCAAAACAAGCAGGCAATGTTGAACGTGAGAGGATGGAAATGACAAGGCTGTGCAGAAATATAGACATTTTATAGCCAGCTAACCACAATGCCGTCTTATGTTTGTGTCTGGTATGGTGTCTAAGAAGGCAAAGAAAAAAAGTCATCGATATGCCGTAATAGTATATTCCCATATGCCCCCCATGTCCCATGTGTTACTTGTAACATGTACAATTCTTTAATGAAGCATCATACAAGCTCTACTAATCCAATGTTTGGAAATTTTGTCAAGGAAGATGTGATGATGGTGGTGGTAGTGGTGGTGGACATGATTTGATGCACATATTTGGAAGGTGAAAATTTAAAACATACATAAATGTGTCAGTCATTGCCGTTGTTGAATTTTATGAGATGTGATTAAATATTCTGTTTTTGTATGTATGAAGATGAAATTAAACGGCACGTTACAACAACTCAAGAGTTGAATGTTTATGTATTTGTACAATTGGGCATGGATTTAAAGAGAGAGAAAATATATGCTGTTGTAGTTGAAGTTTTTTTTTGCTAGTGATTGTCCTGTTTAATATTTTAAAAGAATTTAAATGCTAATGCCTGACATTTCATTCTTATCTCGTGTCCATAAAAATGTAGGTACGTTTATTCATACAAGACTGTGTAAAAGAAGTGTAAAGCAATGGCAAGGTTATTCCAGCAGATCTATTTACATACAGCACATTATGTTTTATTGGGCCATTTGCTACCTTATAGAACAATTTAATGGTACAAGTACTTTTTGTTTTTATGTGTATAGGAATGTGACATCCCTCTCTTTTGGAGAGGATTATTTACAAGTTATATTTTTATGCAGTACAAGTTTTGTCTGGTTTGCAGCTGTAATAATTATTATCATTTATCACCAGCAGACATCCGTTTCACTATTTTTATTTAAAACGCTGTCTCCTCTGTTGCCCATGTGCGTTATTATGTCACATCACATCCCTACATGACATTTCTGGAAGTTTTCTGTATACAAACTATATTGCTATGTTGGTTGCATATTACTGTGCACAAGATCTACTGAAATGATAATAATCAAACAAACTATTATTATTTTATGACGCTCATTCATTATTAGTCTCTCTGCTCAGTGGTATGTCTGTGTGTGTGTGCACCAAAAGATATTGCTCCATTGAATTGTATAATAATGAAATGAATGAACTGAAAGCGATGCAAAAATGTCCTTGGATTTGTCCGAGTCAATTGTGGTTTCAATGATCGTTATCAAACAAAAAGCTAACCAGACCTCGCCTTCCTAGCTATTATCAGTTTTGTCAAGAAGCAACCGTATCGTACCTAAAATATAGGCAGGCACGCGTACGTACGTACTAGTAAATTAGTAAAGAACAATAGCGAATATTGTAAACAGTTTGGTAAATACAACTTCTGGGATTGTTACTGGGTGGGTGTTATACATTACATTAGAAAATGACGCTTGAGGATATAAAAATATAATTTACAGGTTTGATTTAATATTGTAACGGTTATATTGAATGGAATGAGCACGCTTTCGTTAATATATGGACGAATATCGTCTTGAGAGGATGAGGACAAAAAATGAAGAGTCACGCTTATAGAATCGCAACCACATGGAGCCAATATTTTATTTCTGGAGTATGTGAGCTCTCAAAGATACACGAAGCACCGAAGAACTGTTTTTGTCATTTACTTTAATATGTCGTCAATAATTTGATTGAACTGACAATATTGATTATTTTGATGTTTTATTTTGTTTTAAAATGTTTCGGCTACTTTCAACGTAAGTAAGTTTAATCCGATATAGTCATAGTCATAATCAATATTGTTTGACATCAACACGTACATCCGGCGGCGTGAGGCAAACATATAAGACGAGAAATAAATGTGCTTTTAATAAAATGCAAGCAAGAAATATTTCCAGCACTTTCTCATTCAACATCAACATTATCTATTTTTGTTTGTAGAAAATATAGTTTAAATTGAGTGATTTTTCCATCACGGAAATACTGAATCTATTTGATATTCTTTACGCAAAATAGTCTTAATCAGGTATATTTACTGTAGCTCACCTAATGTACAAACTTACTACTCTTAAGGTAGCTCGTAGTTCTGCTAAGTTCAACTTGTGGATTGACTTATTGTAGTTAACACTTCATAGGGAAATACGAAAAATATATATGTCAAGACATGTTAAATCTTGGTTCAAACTTTATTCTTGTAAATATGATGTGTATAAAATAGGTATAAAACATATAATGTCAAGTTGTGTAGAAAGTAGAAATCGGCTTCAATACTTCAGGTTATATTTTTTTGGTAATAGAAAACAGATAAAGATAAGGATATACACTTATCACAATTGCATATTTGTGAATTGTGGTGCAGTGTTAACGCTTGTTTTTTAAAAGTCTGGGGTCGTAAATTCTATGCCATTTTAAAATTCCGAATTCTCACAAATAAGCACAACTGCGTTTGTCATTTTCGCCACAACTTTTCAAGTCATTAAGCAGCTGCGTTAATTTCAAAGCTGCAAAATTTCACCAAAGTGCTCTATTAAATTAATATTTTATCCATTTATAATAATGTTGAAATAACGAAACATTTTAGCCGGTAAAATAACTTAATAGCACACTGATTCTTGGCAAAGATTCCAGATTCATTGAATATTTATTTTTGTATACTATTTATACTCAACAAGAGCTGCGTTTATTTGAGAGAATATGGTATAATAATTATTGGTGATAATGGCAAACATCCATAATTGGTTATATTTTTAATAATAGGGTGTAAACGGGGTTTTAAGTGGAAATAATAGAAAGATGTTCAGATTTTTATCGTCAAGCTTTCGAATTTATTCAAAATTCTTCTTCTAGGACAAAAATACTATATAAAAATACTATAATATGGTTATATTTTTAAATGGTCGAAGTTGTGATATACATGGTTTAATTATATTTTTGGGATATATGTATGTACATGTTTTAGTATATTAAGTTAATAAAATGACACAGACAGTGCAGATGTAAGGTTGATTGAATGTAACATGTAAAAGTGTATAAAAGTTAAAGTAATACCTTTGGTAGATGTAACATTTTATACATCATGACATCATTTTTCTTTTAAAAATATGCAATACAATTTTATTTGACCACAATCAGTTCATTATTCATTTTAATTCTCATTTTATTTTAAACGTATCCTGAAAAAGATCTCGACATAATAATGTGTATGATTTTGTACAACATTTTTGTTTTATATTTGGAAGAGACGCTGTACACTCGACACTCTGCTCACTGCTGCTGCCATTATTTGGCTACCGTCACGCACGCAGGACAGAAGTAGCACAAAATTTTAATGTAAAAACAGTCTTTCCATGAAAAAATTCTTGGTCCCAATACTATCAACACTAAAACAAGATTGACGTATATTTTTTTTATCATATCGTGATCGTGAAAGTACTGCTTGCTGTGCTACTTCATATTTAACTTTCAATTTATGAAAAATTACAAACAACAATAATTCCAGGAATCTGAAAATAGCATAATAAACGCAATTGAAGGAACATTAAAAATACAAGTACCTAGTCACATCTGTATATACACTCGTAACGTATTTATGTATGTCCAAATGTAACTGGTTTACTTAGTTCGGTTCCAGTCCAGAGAAGACGGTGAATATTAGGTTGCAAGAATGCGTATCCTCCTCCTTTTTCCTGATACGAGCAGATGACGGTTAAAAAAAATCTCCTGTTATTATTTTCATTTTCAACAAAGTTTTTCAACAGGACCCTCATTTTTTCCTTTACATTAGGCATATTTTGCCAACAAATATGATCGTCTTGTTTTGAAAAAGTCGAAAAATTTTGTTCATAAACACGTAATGCTAGACTAAGTATACTAAAACTGTGCTTGATGCTCGTCTTTTACTGCTCTTTTATTGTTCACGGTTGTGAGTGGTGACGCTGACTCTCGCATATACACGTCGTCGGCAGAGTGTCGAAGAGGGGGAACGCAGCAGTGGTAGCAGAACGTCAGAGGGAACAGGGGCGAATGATTACAAAAATATGTGAAAGATATTACGACGTTATGCGACTGGCGGCTGGATCTTGAAATCCCTAAAGATGTTGAGTTTACTGCTGTGCATCGTCGTTTCATCATCGCCCTTAAATCTTCATTCATTATCTGAATTTTGTCATTTTTCGTGGACCAGGTATTTATCTCCCTTTCGTGCAGCATTTCAAACGGTTGACGGTAATAGGAGAAACCAGCCGTACAGCCGGTGTGTAATATATTGTAATCACAACAATCCAACAACCAACAAGTGAAAAAATCTACAACCGATTTACCCAAGTTTTCTCTCTTAAGTCGTTGTCACCTACTAAGTATTTAATTTATGCTTTTATGAGTGTTATCGTCGTTAAACGTTAAAGCAGTCATTGTAATTCTCAGAGAGTAACAGATATTTAGTTAAACCCTGTTACTCGCAGGTAAACTACTTCTACTCGAATCACAGTCAAAAATCTGACCTAAGCACCCCTTTTCCGTGGATCCTCTGCTTAATGAAAAACCAACAATGGGCCTAGTAACATCCGTCTCATTATCAATTCTTCACTAAAAAGTACAACAATAATGCACTTACTTAACAAAGCATACATTTTTGCAAGTTATATATAATAATTTTGTTATACATTTCTTCTGTGTACTTATGCACCTTGCAAGACATTAAACAAGTTGTTTCAGGTACAACAAACCCCAAAACTGATCCTCGTCGACAATGCCTTCTGTAGCGTGGCGAGGAAGACTACATGTGTTGCGTGTTGGATGGTGTGTATGTGTGTGAGTGTGTGTACAGGTAAAGAGTACAGTACCGAAAAAACTTTGACGGGGATGAATCGCCTACCCCAAAAAACTAATGCATATAGCATGCACACACACACACCAGACAATGAAGCGAGTTAGTGCTCGGTTGTTGTAAGATTGCTTTTTAGCTTGGCCACATATTATTACGTTTTTTTCTTAGAGACATTTCATAATATCATCATCATCATAATACAGACTCCTCTCTCTCTCTCCCTCATCATCTTCACTTGCACACCTTCATTTTGTTGTTGAATGTATGTATGTATACGTCTTTCTCTACCTGACGACGAGTCGGGAAGGCTAGCCTAGCGTTAGTGTACCTATGTGTGGGATATGATGTGAGTATAATGATATTACTTTTTCTGTCTGTTTGTCCGTATTTTTTACGCGTGTGGTTCAGCAGAGATGTGTAATGGCTGCTTTTTGTATCGTCGTGGCAACAAAAGAAGAGAATCTACGTAGATATCGTGAGTGATGATGATTATTATTTTCTTCCTCCTCTATAAGACTGCCATGCCAACTACCACCTTACAAGACCTAATCGACGAACATAATAACAACTTTCTGTGAAGCCTCTTCTCTCTCTCTCTCTCGCTCTCTATCTGTAGCTGCTGCAACATTGTTCGTGTAGCACAAATACTTCCATCACAATGATGACCGTGATGATGATGATCATGTATAGAGCACTACTCCTCTAGCAGCAGCAGCAGCACCCGATCTTGATGTAATATACAATGTACTCATGTCTCTCACTCACTCATACTGCTCAAAAGTGGTGGTAGTCTTCTGCTAACAACTCACTTTCTAGGCAGAGAAGAGCGAAATAAAACTCTTTATTCAAGACTAAGTGAGTCGGTTCCTGCCGTAAAACACCGATTCTGATTCCCTTATCACCACGAAACGAACGAGCATCATCAACTTACCATTATTTTTATGCTCTTCTTCCTGTTCTGCCAGAAAAAGTCGCAAATACAGAAAAACAAATCTGCCATAATATGGAACAACAGAGATTTTGATTTTTTTGTTTTGTTTCCTAACGTCTCTCCTGCTGCTGTTTTGAACGCAGAGCACACATACATATATAGCATACGGATTAGAGTTGAAGGGGTAGTCTTTATATAAAAAACAACTTGTGTGCGCTGAGTGGGGCATATGCTCTGTTAACTGGAAGATGATGGCGATGATGATGATGATGGTGGACGATGCAATGAGCAAAATGTAACATTGATACGTAGGACGAGGTGAAATGAAAAGAGTGCTTAGGTAATAAAAACAACAAGTGGTTGCTCATAGACCATATGTATATACATATTTTCCCGTATTCTCTAAAAAAGGAAGGGGGTGTGTTGAATGATAGCAGCAAAGGCCAGGAACACACAAACAAATAACAAATAACAGCACTGCTAAAAAACCCAAAAAGAATCAGTGTTGAATGGGGAGTATGAGCGGATTTCACAAGAATTAAAAAGCAGGAAATGTGTAGGATGGTTGATTCAATAAGAATTAGGGTGGAAAAGGAAAAAGTATCCCAACAATAACAGCAGCAGCAGCAAGAACAACTACAAAGCTGTGTGTTTGCTCCTGTTTGTTGATGCGAGCAGCGAGAAGCCCCCTTTTTTTTGCTAAGAGATGATCAAGGGGAAAATGAGTGTGCAACAGTCAAAATATAAGGGTGGAATATTTTATTGGTGAGGTCAGGCTAACAAACTGGTAGATTTTCTGTTGGAAGGGAAGGGTAGGAAGCATAGGAGTAGAGATATACAATGAATTACGGACGACCGTGTATGAAAGGAAGCAACAGCTGGAGTGGGCTGCGAGGATGTAACGTCGATGATGATGATGATTCTGAGGTGGTGATGGTGTTGGTGGATAAGTAAAGATTTCAGGTTGTACAAATGTGTGTTGTACAGTACAGCGGATGCGAACAATTTTTTTTGTAATGTGTACTTATAAGCCACTCGCACCAAGGACATTGATACAAGTTGAGTTGTAAAGTGGGAAAATGTTGAAAGGGAAAAGGGATGAAATTAAAAAGGAAGGAATGTTTAGTTGAAATGATGGTAGTGGTGTTGTGGTGCAGTAGCTACTTCTATATATAGGGTAGCAGCAAAATTTGGACATATATAAAACTTGTCGTCGTCGTGTATTCATAAAACTATCAGTTGGTACATGCTGAAGTATTAGTGGTACCATCATAAGTTAATTTCCTATAAAAACTACTTGACGAAGCTTCGTTTTCTCTCCTATTACACCTACTCTGCTGTTGAACTTTGTTTTTTAATGTATGAAAGCTGACAGAAGGATGTAACGGGTGAGAAAAGATGTGTAGCGGCAGCGGTGTATCGAAATCTGTGGGCTTTGGAATGGTGGGAACGGATGTCTCTAATAATAAAGATACAAATCCTGGAGTCATATTATTACGGTTTAAGTACCATAGCAGGAGCATCAACTACAAAAATGTATGCATATTTTAAAGAAAGTACCACGAGAAACAAATGTCGAGCCGGAGAACATTCTCTTGATTATAGTTACAATCTGTTAAGAAAACGGACCAAAACCGGTGCATGCTTTTACGGAGAGGATAACATTCGAAAATGATATTCGATACGGCTGAATCAGAGGAAGTTTTTTATTTTGTTTTTTTAAATACCCTTCACAGATAGTCAAATGTGTATTTATGTGACACAAACAATTTATGTGAAATGCACGCATCTGTCTGTGTGTACCAATTAAATGTAGAATGCGGAACTGAAATTTTATTTCCCAGATAGGAATGAAAAATGTTGTCACCTAATGATAGTCAAAAAAATCAAAATAGAAAATTTTATGTTGGTACCTATTATGATTTACTTTTGAATTCATAACTTTGAACTGGAAATATAAAATTTCCATAATATAGGTTGTAGGTACCAGTAAACTAATCTCAATCTCATCATGTCATACCAATTACATACATACAGCGCATAGATGGTATAGCATAACGACGCGTTGTTTCATCAGTTGCATGACGCATGACGTGATGTGACTTGGAAAATTTAACAAACGTTGCACAAACCGCTGTGCAAAAAGAATATTTTTTGAGTTAATCGTCTTCAATAATTTACATGACTTTTCTTTGTGGTGCACCGCACATTTACAATGTTTTGTTAATTTCCAGTGTACGAAGGTGGGGTGTATAATCAAGACTTTTCATTTCTAATCGAAATCTCAAGTAGTGCTAGTAATGTTGTTTCACTCGAACGAGACAAATTAAAAGGTATTTTCAAAAAAAGTTGTATACAGATAAAAGGAAAAACGAATGCACCAGTTATTATTACAGTATGTTTGCGTATTTCTTGCTGGTTTGTGCTTAAGAAAGCATGCAAATGCCAATAATGATATAACGTACAACGCCACCACATGAAGTTCTCTTGGAAAAAGAATAAATGTATGCAAATGTATTTACTACTACTACTACTGGGACAAGTGACATTTAATTTGATAAAGGATAAACATAATAAAGCTAACAAACGTAAACCAGGACCGCTGAAAGAATGTCTGTTGTAATACTTTGTAACTCTAAATTCTGCACCCAATTATCGAAACGAAACCTGACTAAACCAGTTAAACTACGCCAGACGAAATTATTTTGTTGATAGCATCCTCCTCGTCCTTGTCATCATCCTTTCAACACTGGGGAAATCATGATGAGGTACTGCTTATTTAACAATAATTGTTGGAGGGAGTGTGTTGTTAAATCTAAATTCTTTTTATTTCACTGCAAGATACCAAAAAACGATACAAAAACTGGAAAACGATTTTTGAAAAGCTTAATAAAGTATGGGTTAGATTTTTGCATAGCTTGGCCTACCATTATGAAGGTTTTACTGTGTGAACCATTGTAATCTTATGCTGGTTCAGCAATTGCGTTAATGTTAAGTATTTGGCTGGTAATCAGCAAATATTGTCGTCTTTTTATTTATTTTTATTGCTACTATAACACTTTACCTGTACAGGTATCTCCACTTGACTTTTCTGCTATGGATTTGATAATTAACTAATCGCAAGATCTAAATGACTAAACAAGCAAAACACATTTTTCACTGGTTGTTGTTGAGTGAAGCATTTTTTGTTTGTGAGTATAATACATATCAAACAAAAAAGTTGTCCATCCTTACGTACGCGTACATGTTCATTTTGTCTCATTATTTTTCACGGTACGTTGAGAAGTGCTATTGACAGTATATCTGGCAAGTTTATATACTTTTCTATGATCAGAGTAGAAACGTGGTACAATACAGACAGATTCAAAGAAATCAAATTTCAGGATAAACTTTACCCAGCAGCATCTTCATCGTCATCTTTTACAACAGTCAAGGTATTAAGCAATAAAAGTATTGCATTATGCAAATGAAGACCCAATTTACTGCCCGTAGTTTCTAGGCATACACGTGAGCGAGTAGGCAAAAAAAGCAAACCAAAAATCAAAGTATACGACCAGCGAAATTTTCATAATGAGTTGTTAGTATTATACAGTCGCAATTACAGGGGAACCGGGTATGCAGAGGTGTTTATGGAATCGCTACCTTTTATTTCTGCTATAAGATTCATATCATTAAAGAAAATTAACACAATCTCTAGCTTTTATCAAGCTTCTGTGTGAAGTTAGAACAAAGAATTTCTCAGAAGTTCTTCATTAACATTCCGAATAACGATAATAGTCATTGAAGGGAAAATGTGTAGGGATAGATATATTTTTTCTTTCGTCAGTAGATAATTGTATCATTATCATTACCAGTAAAATGGTGGAGGGAGACATGAATATACAATGCCATCAGTGAGTGGTTGAGTTTAATCTGTTTCGTTTTTTAAATTGTTTCATATGGCAGCTTTTCATCAGGAGTTGCATGCAGATATTTGCTCGTGGTGTACTGAATTAGAATTATGGTATTATTGATTTAAAAACTGCACAGAAGTCTTGGGGGAAAAAGTACACTTTCGACTACTCATTTGTTTGGCGACATGATTGCGTCATGGAAGTGGACGCGTTGACGTGAGGGAACATAATTGGACTATCCAGAAATTCATGAATGGTGCTTTGGTTGGTAATTAGGAATTACCTATGCAATAAAGATTGAAATATCGAAGTATATCCCGCATTTGGCAAATCTAAATCTACACTTTACTATTTAATTGGCGTTCTGACAAAAATACTTTGTTGCGTTTGCTAACCACAAGTACATCAACATCTGGCCTTAAATATGCCTGGTAGTGTCTACGTTTACTTGAATTTTTAAAAAGTTGTACGCAATGGTGTGTGTGTGTGCTCAGTGGGTTATGGATGGAGTTCATTTGTATGCATGATTTGATTACCCTAACCACTCATTGTCAGGATGCTCGAAAGATGTGAATCGTGTTTGTGTGACGCTGACGCATATTCTATTTGACCATCATCGCTCTATTCGCTCTCACCATCACTGCTCGGTTGTCGGTGTGCTTGTGAAGAGATTGGGTTTGTTGGGAAAAAGAAGCAAGCTATGATTTTTAGGGCAATGTGAATGCTGAAATCGATTGCCGTCGCGTCACCGGATTTACGCTTCCGGTTCATTCTCTTTCAAATAATACATTCTTCACAACAAAA
>JAHZNB010002512.1:0-43301 GCA_027744295.1 Callyntrura guangdongensis | reverse complement strand
CACGGCACACAAGAAGCATTCACGCTGAAGCATGCATGTCGAATGCAGCCTTTTTAATCATCATCATGCAGCCATTAAATATCTTGTTTTCTTGAGACGTGAACAAACACCTTTCAGATGCAGGGCAAATCTAATGATTCGGGTAGACGGTATTTACGGATGAATGCTGTTTACTATATTGGCCTTTTAGGACTACGCGTATGTATACACTCCATAAAACAGTAGAAGGAAGCGTAAAATCTGCTGTGATTTCCGAGACAAATTCGAGGTGATATTTTCTATGTGTAACAATTCATACACGTAGAAACCCTGTCAGGATCAAACAAACAGCAGTAGCTTTTGTATCAAAAACGTTTTCGCATTGACCTCCAAATTTTGACAGATAAAGGGATATTACACAGTTAAACTTTAAACTTCAATTACTTCGTTGGTTCATTAAAAAACGTTGTATACATTCAGTCTGTTACGATCACTATCACTGCCATAGTCATGAGTCATGATGGTAATGAAAGACAGGTGCGTTTGTTTACGTTTCTGTACCCTAAAATCTACGCGAATATTTCAAACCGTTTTTGGTGCGTCGTTATTGCCGTTTGAACTAGGCTGGAATTAAGTGAGTGGAAAATAATACGATTGCCTAATGTAACGTGCTTAAGTTGTTTGATAGTAGCTTTTAGTCTCATAAACCTCACATCTCCTTGCGCAGCATGATTTATGGCACAAAAATGACAAATTGGTTAATCATTCTAATGAACTGACTTGATTGTAAGATGAAAGTGGGATCCACAGACTAAATTCTCTGTGTGGGGGACTGCCAGAGTCAACAAGAATCTCCAAAAACCTTCTATAAAAGGAAATGGCTGTTTGTTGTCTCGTGAACATTCGAGTGAGTGAAGATTTTTTTGTGAAATGACACACGCAGCAGCCTCTTGAGAACGTTCACATCCTATACGCCTGTGTGTCGTCTCTATAGTCTTTGGTCCGTTTCAGCAGAGTAAAAATTCAAATTTAGAGAAAGATTTCCGTCCCAACTCAGTTTTAAACGTTATTTACATTTTTACGCCGTTCTTTTTGCAATTGGAAATAATGACGGCCGCTTATGTTTTGACTGGCATTTCAACAGGTACTTTGCGAGTTCGAGCCCTGCCCCTTCACAAATTGAAAATTATCCTTATTTCTCTTCACACGAGTTGTTCATTTAAAAGGATGAGCACTATATGAAGTAATAAAATTTACTGTTGCTGCTGCTTGCAGTTGTACTGTAATTTATTCGTTCCATTCACGAGGAGGTGACTACTGCTTGAATCATAATATTTTATGGATATGCCAGATTTATAAACATTGCATTTTTTAAATGTATTTTTACAATTTCATAACAATTTACCCTATCTTGATGCATATATTTATGTTCTCAAAGTTTTATGTCTTCTTTCTTGATTCCATTTTAAAAAACGTGCATTACACTGCTGAATGTTGTTTGCATGCAAATATTGTAGGCTGAAGATATTAGTCGTAAAATTTGTGGTATAAAATTAAAGAGCTTCTTTTGGATCTCCTCGTGATAAGAAAATATGTGCAAAAAAGATTGGTTCGTTCCAGGTATGGAATAGATGAAACTTTTTATTAGCCTTTGATTTACGACCGTCAAACGGGAATCGTTTTTCCAAAGTGTTAAAACAGACGTAATCGTTAAACAAAGAGGAAGCAGTGTGATATTACTACTGCTCCCAGTCGTTGTGAGCCAAACATAATGTATTCGCAAATTATCTGGTATGATCATTGCCCTTGTACTCCTTTAATAACAACGTGAATATAAGTTGAAATCTGTGTGGAAGTGCTACTGTTTTAAAATCACCGAACCAAAATGGTGTATGTACGAGCTTATTGCTGTATTCCCATTTCCCATTAATTTTTTAAAATGAGAATTTTAAACGTGAGAATATTTTATATATTCATGAGAGGGAGTGACACCACTATCAAAGGTTTTATATTATGTATGCATCCAAAAATTATTTATGTAATAACTACAAGCACACACACACATACACACAATCTTAACTTTTTAATGTCATTTAACTTTTTACAACTTTCTCTACGTTCATTTTCAGCCCGCATACTTTGGACTTTGCTGGTTCCGTGTGGGTTGCTGTAAAAATTTATTTTATTTGCAGCAATGATATCTATATACACAACTGGCCAGACACTAAAAGTAATACTGCATCTTTTTTTTGTCTAGTGTGGTGCAGCACTAACTAGAATTTATCTGTTTTATGAGCATTGTTCAAGGACCAAGCCGTTCGCTTTTCAGATTGTAAATGAATCATAAATTATTATAAATGCTGAAGCTTAAGGTGGCTAATTGCACGAATTTTAAGATATCGTACTATCATGATATTGGAATTCAAGTCGAATTTTTTGGCTAACACAAATGTTTAAGCATATTCTATATAAGCATAAGGGTGTGAAACCATTCTTTTAACGTGTATCTGGTGATGGTCTTTTTCACAATAAGATTAGTTTTCGAAACAGAGATGTATGAATGTATAGAATTTTATTTATGTGTTCACAGGCATCAGTCATTGCATTGTTACTCAGCCCTAAATTAATCTTATACAGAGATATATAGACATTAACATATATTTGGAGAATCGGTGCCGAGTGCAGAGGTACATCATATTATTAACGTAACAATTACTTACAGTTTCTGGATTTACCGTGCTTCATCTAATAAAATTAGACTGTATCACTTAAAACTTCCGAAACCAAGCATATTGTAGTTCATTCAAAACAAATTCGCCATCAACTGATCTCATCTACCATACTGTAAGTTCAAAATCCAAGGATGAATAGAGACAAGATATTGATTACGAGTTCGATAAATAATTTCCTCGATTCTATTCATAACTATTAATTCTTCGTTTATGTTTTTCTAATGATTTAGCTGTATAATCGGGCCAAATTGATTTTGATTTTGAAACTTTCAGGCCAGACTCAGACGTGGTGTACCTGGATCATCATTTGGTAGCTAACGCTATAACGCTGGTAGCTAATTAGTTTTAAAAATCCATCAAACCTTGTGTGCGTCGTTGCTCACAAGTCTGTGGTCAACCTTCAGTTCAGACTTTATTCATTGGATCATTGATCTGATTTGATCTGCTCTACAAAAATGACGTCACGTGCTCTAATACATATTATGAAGAAATGGGATTAGACAATAATAGATTTTTAAGACAGCAATATATCAAGTAACGCTTACAATTCCGTCTAAACCTCCATAAAAAATTTTGCCTGTTCTTACAGTTCCATTTTTGTACAGGGTTGATTGCATAAGAACGTTTTTATTATTGCCCAAAATAGGATATGAGCACAAACTTTTACTGTTTCGCGTTGTATTTATGCGTGTGAGAGGTCATGTTCACGAACAATATGGAATGGACGCGAAAGGCTAAAAGTAACGAAATGGAAAATATATAGCTACCTATTGAAATGTCTGTTTAAAAATAAAAAAATACAGCCGTGTTTACCAATATTAGCACGTTATTACCTACATTTATTTGAAAGTATCCTTTTTGTAAGATCTATGGACGGAATAAAATCTCATTTCCTTGTGTAGCTTGTGATTTCAGTGAATGTACATGTGTACGTGTGTGGGGGCGTTCATTTATTAATGTTACTACATATACAGATTTTTTGCAACCACTAACCACTCTCCCCGCGATGCAATGCACATATTGACATACTACGTTAGGTAAGCAAGTATCATTTTTTTGCTTTCATTGCCACACATTCAAACATGTTTTTAGGTTTTTCACCACAACCCATTTGCGCACTCTTTGTAATTGTCAATGGCATGTGGTGTGTACAACTTTTGTGTACAACTTTTTGTACACAAATGTTGTATCTCTGCGCGCTGTAGTGTTCAGTGATCATTTGAAGGCGTTTCAAGGTGCCAGGCATTCTGGAAAGGCTTTGGAAAGGTTCCTTTTGTAGACTATAATATAATAACCACGTAGTATAGAACAACATCAATAATTTATCCTGCCCGCGGAAAACAATGTATGTATTCTACGCGCAAGTGCTCAGAAAAGAAAGAAAACGGTTTTTATTTCAAATCTCTTTGTGCAGTAGTACGCAGATATTCAAGAGCCACGCAGAAATAATACATGTGGTTGTGCAAAAGTCCTTTCAAGCTCATCCTAGGGCGAAAAGTGAGTTAATTAGTGTTGTTACTTACATTTACGTCGAAATATGAAACAAGTAACTAACAATCACGTTTTATAAAGATATTTGGAGTTATCTACACAGTCATAGTCATAATGTAACACTGCTGTCATGATAAAAACTAAAATTTTCTGTGCAGACTTATTTTTCCTTCTTTGTTTTGTAGTAATGTGGTGTGGTACACACAGTACGTTTATGCTCTTTAAAATCTTCTCAAGTTACGACAGCTACCAGTTGCAGTGCAGTGGTGGTGGTTGTTCATCTGCTCGCTCCCCGCTCCTTTTTGTGTTGTATCGTATCTGATATCAAAAGATATTATACACCCTTCTATCTCCTCGACTTGGTTGTGTGGGTGCCCACATTTTTATTACATTTTTCTGTGCTACCGTATTCAACACAACAACAGTGTTTTGTGACGACACATAAAAATGTTCGCGTGGAATTGTAACAAGGAAAAGGCATAAATTAATCTTACATTCCCCTGATTCAGACGTTTGTAGTGTAGAAGCCTCTTGTTTTTTCGTTTTGGCATTGACATCGTCAAATGCCGGTACGCACCTACTGTGTAATATGCTAATAAAATAAAAACAAAAATCTAAAGTAATTGTATTTATGTTCCTCAGTTGATGCTGTTGTCCTGCTAAGTTCGTTCCCTTTCTCATCTCCTCCTGATGTTGTAGACAGACAGAGTGGCACACGAACTGGTGGACGAGTTGGTGTTGCTGATTATAGATCACGAAAGACCATTTTTTTGCATCATATTGTTATCAGAAAGTTAGAATTCGACAGACATGGAACGCAGTGCAAAGAACACAAAAAACTCATGTTTTTTTTCTTGTGTTGTACTGAAAGTACAAGTACGCGGAATGCTATTCGATTTTTATTGAAACCGCACATACGCCAAGTAGTCACATCGCACACGCTAGTCACTGTTGGTTTTAGCTTTTCTATATGCAAGGAGTTGCACAGTGAGTAGTGATATGGCATCGTCACTACTCCAACAGTCAGCCAAAAGCTTCCACAAATACACAGCACCACTGCTAGCTAATAGCGTATTACATGGACCGTTCTATGCAGCCGCGTACAAGTAAAAATTTCGGTTTTGTATCGCCAGCTGAACACCACTGAACCACCGCCGCCACACAACCCATGTACAACAGGAGGATTGTGGGAAACGGTGGAAAGGCAAAAAAGGAGAAAGAAAGTGAGCAGCAGTATGCCAGCCTCTGATGATGACGGCAGCGGCACAAACAACACTAGCGTAGGCCAGGATGATGCCTCAACGCAACCTATTCCATTTAGATTGCTGCTGTACTATAAAACCCTTCCGAAAACTACCCGGAGTCACAATTATGGTGTCAGCAGCGAACGGGAAAAGCAGGAGTAGAGAGCCAAGCACTGTAGAGCAACATCTCCCAGGCTGCTTTTCCTCCTGCCAGTTCATGTAGATAGTGGCTGGCTAGTGGTTGAAAATACTTATTTTACTTTGTCTTTAACAAATAGCGTCAGCGTCATCATCGCCACAACCACACTAGACAGAGTAACAAGAAGAAGAGCACCAGCAGTGGCTTCATCGCCACTATTTCGCCATATTTCCAGTTCGCGGCACAGACAGTGGCAACAGAGAGATAGCTTGTCAGTAATTTATAAAAAAGGATATTACTTCGAAAGGATAACTTTTTCTCTTCCTCTGCATGCCCCAAGTTGGCGAGACTAAAAACATGGTTCTTCTGTTCGTGTCCCCCCAGAAGAAACCCTTCAACTGACAATGGAGTAGTTAGAGACCTTAGTAGTGAGTAGTAGTGAGAATAATGTTTTTTTAAACTTTCCCCGTATTTCTGCAGTCCTCGTTCGTAAGTTCGTTCAAGAGAAGCAAAAGTACTTTTCAATAGCAAAAAAGTTTAAAGCCTTCATTGTTGGTTGATGTGAAAGTTTAGGAATCCCTGTTCTTGAACGTACATGATGGTGTTAGAAGTAGTGTCATCATCATCATCGTCGTCGTCACCGCCGTACATTGCATTGTCATTGCTTTATTGAAACTCTGTGTACTTCCTCAACTTTCCCCATATGAAGAAGAACAAGAAGTGTACAAGAAAAGAGTTCAGTAGAATAAATTTGTGACTTAGTACCTTTCTACTTCTTTTCAGCTTTGTGCAAGTCGTCTCTTCGTTTTGTGAAAGAAAGCGTTTATTCTTTGTAGAAGAAGAACGTACTCTTAGAAATGTATAATAATAATAATAATAACAATAATAATAATAACAGTAGTAGTAATAGAATCACTGACATTTGATGTTACACAATACCATTTTTCGAAAAAACTCTGAGGTTCCAACCAAAAAAAGTTGTGTGTGCAAATCCCTTTGTTATAAATCCATCAATGAACAGCCATTGTGCTATTTTATTGGTGAACGCACCCAACCCGACCAAAGAAACGCTATTACTGTTGTCTCATCTCCCCTTTCACACAGAGATACTCAGTCAGGCAGGTCCTGATATCCGATCAGCAGCAACAGGACATAATAAAATAATAAAATAAATGTATGGGCATCGGCATCACTATGAAACTGTGAGAGTGAGTCTGTCTACCTTATTGTACTTTCTTAAAGTAGCAAAGAAATTCAGGGTTGTTGTGTGTTGCCTGCCTGCTTACCCAAGAAAACGATTTACTGGATTCCAATTCACTTTTTCACACATCCCCTACTTCCACCCCAACTGCAAGCGCTTCCCTCTAGGTATCCCTAAAAGGTTCGTTTGTACCATTGGACCGTAACAATAAGTCTGAGAAGACATTTATGTCAAAATATTGTGTAAAAATAAACTCGTTGAAACGGTCGACTTCTTTGAGAAGGAAAGTAGAAGAAACAACAAACTTTTTTTGTCCCTCTCCATGTATCTCTCTTCTTCCTCCCATTTTGAAAACTGTTCAGCGTCGCTTTTCATTTATGCACTTGAGTACATACAGACATACACACACGACTTACACACTAAAAGTACGTGTAGTAGTTGATAAACAAACATTACAGGTGACTTTTGAAAATGGACGAGAGTAAAAGTATTCTTAAAAGGGTGCTCTTAAGTTTTTTGTGCTGTTTGCTACTACTGCTGCTGTAGATCTGTGTTTGCGTCAGCAGCAGTCAGTGGGATAAGAATCACGTCGTTTATGACTGTTGTGTAAGTTGTTCAAATCCGCGTAAAAATAAACACGCTGTCTGTTATCTGTGCTTTAAATTGTATTTAATAGACGTATATGCCACAGTATATTGGGAACATTGGAATACAGAAGTGTGTTCGTTGCTGAGTACAGTAAAACTTCAAGTTTAAAGTTCACGTGACAAATTATTGTGTATTTCAAAAATGTATATACAGTTTTAAAAAAGCAAGCTGTGTGCGTCTACGTTTTGACTGAAATGTTATGTCTGATTCGATAGAATTGTAAAAGGCTGTTCATCTGTAATTGAAGAAGATTCGTTATCGTAGGCGATCAAGGTAAACTTTTCTTGTAGTGGTTTTTACTTTGTAGACTACTTTATGTACTGTTGTCATATTATTATAGGCATCATACTCATAAAACATGCACGCTTTCTCTTTCAATTCTAAGATCCTTTTGGGACGCGGACGAACAAACGTGGCTTCTCATTTTGCCGTTTACATATTCCTTCTTCTAAAAGCTAAATTGACAGCATATAAATTGGAACTGAAGCATGTTGAATGATGGATTCCGTAAATGATTGCTCTGTGTACTTTGCACGACTTTTCACTTAGAATATAATAGTCGTAGCAAACAGAAAGTCATCTTGTATCGTCGACGTCGAAAACTAGCGTCAACACTAACTCATCATCAACACTACTGCTACCAGAATTCACCTCACCTTCGAAGCTTTCGAGTATGCATCATCATCGTCCTAGACGAGACATGGTAGTTGTCTGAAACTTGTTCCAGCGACAGGGAGACGACAATCTGATGATACAAGACAATTTGTCAACAGGGGGTCATGTACGTACAGCAGAAGCATGAAACAGCGTGAAACTTAATATTCCCTACACCCAAGGCCTTCCGGTAAGCAAAAACCGTCGTATCGGTTTTCCCCGCTAAAATAGATATTGCCACTAATGCCTGTCTAAAATCAACTTATCCGCTAATCCGCTTCTTCTTTCGAACGAAGTTCAGACGTAAGCCAAGTAGGAGGTAAGAAAAAGTGAGTAAAATAGGTGCTTTAAGACTGTATAAATTCACACACATATCTTTTCTCGAAAGCAAAGCCATCAAATGTGTAGGTGGGTTAGCATCATCATCATCATCATCAATCTAGTCAGCGTTCTCCACTTCATTAGCATTTCATAGAAGGCCCGGAAACTGCTGATGTTCTAAAATCAACTTCGTTTGCATGTTTATTTGATGAGGAAATATTATAAAGGATACCACAATTAAGGCACATTCGCTTGCTCCAACCTAACAAGTACAAATAGGCACATGTACAGACATTCTACATGGAACCACAGCACAATTCTTAGATGAAGAAATTGGAACTAATTCCAGACTAACAGAATACTGAATACTACGAAACGATTTCCTAGTTTGAGGAATCGTAATTAATCCTGCTGATTCGTTCCACCCACCCTGAACTAGATAATTAAGCAGATTTCTGAAGGAAAAAGTTTTTAATCAAACTTCCAGCACCCCACCCACACATTAAACATTTCAATGGTGTCTCTTCATTTACTGTGTATATGCTACCACTGGTACCTGTTTGTTTACTTAACAAACAGGTAGCATTACATTTATATGCTATTGATGTTAAACCGCTTTAAAACGGCGATCAAGGCAGCAAAGTAAACAGGAAATGTACATATATGCTACATATATACACTTCCAGATTTTCACGAGCAGAGAGAAGCTCTTAATCATCTTGATTTTTTTCTTTTTTTTAAATGTCAGAATCAGCAATGCTCCACTCTGTTTGCAGTTAATATTGTTTTTATGACGTTTTGACTTAAATTTTGAAACGACAGTCTAAATACACAATCTCAAACGGAAAGAAACGATGTTTGTAGTTCTTTTTTCGATGAAAGTTACATCCTAAAGTAAAAAATTCAATTTGGTACAATATAAAGCACAATACAATGACTTATTTTCACATTAGTACATCAAATACCACTTCATACTTCAGAGAACGTTCTGTTCTAATACACTTTACACATGAATCTGTGGGTGGACTGAGGCTTTTTCCTTAGCGGCTAGAGTATCCATCCAAGAGAAGAGAGCAAAGTAAATATTGTACACATGTGTATGAGTGGCCTGGGAATGTGTGTATACTGTGAAACATGAATTAAATGAGTAGGAAAACCATTATTTCTGAAGATTTTGTCCAGGGGGATGATGAAGAACCATTACATAGCGTTTACTTACAGACTTGTAGTACCATATGAGGATTATTACTATTACTAGAGTTTACCCGGACTGATCTAGAACATTATTTGTTCCATTGTCTAATAAATGAGACAATACAGAAAAAATAACAATACTCTTTTTACTCACCACCGCCACAAGTTACATATATATTTATTTCACTTTCTCTCCCTCTCGTTTTCTATATTAGGAAGTCGCTTATAAAGAATTTTGCAGTAAGTACGTCATACAACCCATTCCAAAGTATTATAGGTAACGATTTTTTCCTTTACACAGCTGAGCATACTTCAAATATAAATAAAGTAAAATAATATATTTGTGCAAACTTAATTTCTTTGGGAAGGAAGCACTACCATGAGAAAAAACAACACACAGATAAAATACGGCTCCTATGACGGTTTGATTACTAACGGAAGGACACAACTCATCCGGAAGAAATAATATATAAAAATATTTTTATGGAACTGACATAAATATACATAGGCACAAGTACAAGTACTTGCGATCATTTAGCTAACTGTTGTGCATGTAATGTTGAAATGATTGATAGTAATATGTATGTAGCTATGCTTCAATAAAATGCTGCCAAGAAAAATACAAATTTTAAACTTGTCCAGGGTATATACTTCATCCAGTTCCAGTTTTTTTTCTCTAGCTATGTCTAATATGTACATTGGTCGTCGCCGTCGTCGTTGTAGGTTGTTTGAGAAATGACTTAATGTTTAAGTTACTTAATGTACCTATTGCACCATAGGAAAAAAGCACTTTCCTTTATTGCCAGCTTGCACAACTTTGATTATGTTATGGAATGATGATGGTACTTATTTCAAGCATGTGGGAAAACGCAAATCATGAATGGCATTCTTCATGTCTCATGTTCCACGTAGCTCAGCATTGTACTTTTATTATATATCTCAGATTACTGCCAATTCCTTGCTAGTGTGTGTACTGATACTACCACACTGCTCGGCGGTTTTCTTCACTTACAGTACATCAGGCTGTATTTTTTCACTAAAACGCTGTTTTTTCTCTTTTATGCTTGCATAGATTACTTCCCCAACGGGGCTATAAGCAAATACGACAGTATGAAATGGTGAACTTGAAGAAGCTTTTGAGATGGTGTGTAGTTTATCATTGGCGAGGTTCATTGCAAGCACGACATACAAACAGAAATAATAAACATTAACGCGTGGGATGCGGAGAAGGTGAGTCCACATTCTAGACGGTGATTGGAGAGAATAGAGATATACATGAATATAAAGGGTTATTGTGTGTATCGGAATATAGTGCAAAATAGGTTACCTACTTACTTAATTATGATCATCTTTGCATTATAACGCTCTTCCATTTTGTACGAACAATGTTGTGTTCTGGTAGCGAAGCTCATTTAAAAGCACTTGTTCTGTGGTCTTGGGTAGACAGCTAGGCAGGATCTCTAGCACTATATAATTTTAGCCAAAGTTCAAAATTCACATGGTACTTTGAGTAGTGCCAGCTCCACAGATTCCATTTTCCAATCTACTTACAGACGTAGTCTAGTCAGCCGCCACGTTTTCTTCTTTTCTCCCATAACGTATTCCTGTAGAACGGGCAAGTGACGCTGACGTGAACACTTTGGAAAAATGTAGTAATGCTGCGTTGTCTGGTGTAAATAGATGTGCCTACACATTGCATGAATATTTAACAAGACTTTTGAATATAACAACAGCGGCAATAAGCAGAAGTGATGGTGTGGGCGTGGGAAAGGTAAGAATGTATATGAATTCTGTGGTAGCCTGATTCTCGTCCTGGTGGTTCCAGTGGTCCTTTTTTAATAGTGTAAATTACGTTGTGTAGTGATGTGGTTTGTAGGTGACGATGTGTAATGGACTCGTGGTAAATTTCATTTATCTACCGACTACTGGCAATTCTTTTTTTCCACAAGTGGGAAAAGGGAGAGAGAGCGAAATATTTTATCCAGGAGTCCCTAGATGATGTATACAGGAGGTTATTACCTGAACGGTGAACGGGACGAGACGAGTTACAAAGACGAAAGATTTTCTACTGTTTGATGCACCAGTGGGCAAAGTTCCTAAAAAAGCTTTACATGTAGGTTATATGTAAGTATATAGGAAGGTAACAAGACAAAAAAGAAATGGGAGCGTGAACGAGGGTGCTGAAAGGAAAGAATGTGACGTGCGATATGTCACCTGAATACTCCAAATAGTGTGATCGATTGCTTGAACCATGAACCAACGAATTCATATGTCATTCTGTCTCTTCTGATGCCCAAAAGAGTTGGGAAAGGTATCCACAATGAGCATCACTGTCCCAATGAATGCTATAAAATTGTATATACCAGAGAGAAAATGTTTTAAAAGGGTAGTGAAAGAAAACATGGTATCGTGGATGTAACGCACGAGTTCATCTGCTTTTTCTACAAAAGTGTACAATACATGGAGAGAGGCGGTATATTATTGTTAGCACCACTCGCTTTTGTCAGTCGTTTTTTTGCTCTTTTGATGTAGGTTTCGTAGACAAAGCAAAGTGAACATTAGATTTATATCAGGATGCACTTTCTCATTGGCGAAATGTAAACTTAGCAAGGCCCTGTTGTATAAAGGTTAATATAATATGTTATACAACTGGTGGAACAGGTATTATTTTTTTTAAACTAAAATGTAGTTTTAAGGAATTGGGAAAATGCGGGTACACAAGGAATGGGGCGTGTAATGTCTTTGGTCTTTTTAAACAAGTTTACCATATGTTAGAAAAAATCTTTTCTGGTAGAAAAGTGGTGGAAATGTAAGAACTGAAGAAACCGCGGTTTCGGTTGCAGAAACCATGAAGTATAAAGCCACAACCAACCACACGTCTGGCCCTAGTTCTTATGGCGAGTAGTCACCTCACCGCCACGTAGATAATAACGGGGAACAATTTCTGAAACGTAAAGCTTTTGGTGGAAAATTGTCTGTTCACTTGTCAACTCCAATTTCATCTGATACATGCCAAATCTATTGTACAGATGAAAATGGGAACGACTCAGACAGCCTTCTAAGTTAATGTAGTTGAGACAAAATGCTGACACAAAGAATAATATTTGATGTAGACGTAGAACAATTATGAAAGCTGCACAAGGGGAAAATTTTGCATTAATGCAAGTTATGTTTAATAAAATAAATATTTCTCTACAACGATAAAATTGACCAGAACACTTTAGATATACAATGACGATAGTACGAAAGGAAAATTTTTGTTGCAAATGTTTTACATAACATACCCATCCATTTTTAGATTTACGGTAAATTTCAGAGATAACAGTTGGTGCGGTATGTCGTGAAGAAATAGCATNGTTGCAAATGTTTTACATAACATACCCATCCATTTTTAGATTTACGGTAAATTTCAGAGATAACAGTTGGTGCGGTATGTCGTGAAGAAATAGCATAAAAATGTCTCATCATATTTTTGAATTTGTCGCATGCGGCACTAGAGCTTGGGTAATTTCACTTATACTGGGGCAACAAGATATTTATCACATGGAAAATATCTTGTTAGTAATAACACATGTGCCTACCATGTAATAAAATTGTGCAGGCGATTTGCCAGTCCTTTTTATACATCTTTCCACATAAAAATATTTCTCTCTTGTTGCTTTTTAAAGTAATATGAACTGGATAATGCAGAACTCAATTTTTTTCCTCAAAAAAGTAAATCGTTTTGATACTTTCCCTCAGTGGACTTAATCTACAGGCTAAGCAGTGTATAAAGTTAGTGTGCACTCACGATATCTTCGAACAGAAGGCAACGTTGGGTTCAGCTGTTCGGTTCATTACATTTACGGTCAACAGTTTGAGCAAACAATGGCATTTGCACAGTGCACATGCTTTGTAAAAAACTAAGAAGCCGATGTCTGCAACCAAGGATTTTACATGAAATTACACTATCATGGTAACAGTAAATGCAATGTTGAATGGGCTAATACCATTAGCCCATTCAACATTGCATTTACTGTTACCATGATAGTGTAATTTCATGTAAAATCCTTGTCTGCAACTGTTCCGTCCGAGGTTATGACTGCAACAGAAGAATGGCACTAATGATAAAAACTGCGAAATCAGTAAAATTATAGAATACTGTACTCAGTACAGTGTACTGTTCGATAGCTTAATAAAATTTTAGTGTTTTATTTCACGAATGACTTGATGTACAATCTATGGAGTTTGGACGTGTATCGCGAAAAAATGTTACTGCATTTATGCTAGTATTAATGCTTTTACAAATCTAAAGTTTTCTCTCTGCCGACAATACCTCGTATGTCTTTCTCGTAGTTAGGATCTGAGACTCCGTTTTTGTTCAAGTATGATCCGTACACGTACGTAAGTGTACATACTGTTGTGTGATAATAAAAATTTTGAAGTTTGAAAACAAATTTAAACTCGCATATATATTAATATGACATGGAATACGTAGATGTTTTAAAAAGGCTAATTACAATGGAAAAATTTCACTCGTAGTTGAAATAATCAGCGTTCATATCGTAGATTATCATACAGAGCTACTCATTCATCTCTGTTTTTAAGGGACGAAAAATGAATTAATATTTTTAAGGGACGAAAAATGAATTAATATTTTTAAGGGACGAACATTGAATTTTATTTAAAAGTCGATTCTGAATGGCTGTTATTTGGGCTGGCAACATTTCTGTCTACTGACCATGTTCCAACAGAACTCTCTTCTTGTCTTCGTCAGCCATCGTGATGCTGACTGTTTACTGCTTACTGTTTGGCTTCGTAAAATGAAATGAACGTGAATAAGTCACTCGCACGGCAACTACTGTTCCATTATAGTAATTTCATAAACTGAAATTACCATAATAAGCAGATCCATACTTCGTTCCTAAAAATAAAAATTCATTTATCGTCCCTTAAAACCACAGGGACGAGGTAGTTACTCTACTACAGATACTATATATTTTATAGTACTTCATTACTATAGTTTATTACTATAATACTATAGTTTATAGTATTTCATTTATAGCTCTTTTTTCCTCCTGAATTGAATGATGATATTCTATGGGGCGCGGCGGCTTATGAGTTTTTACCTGACGATAAAATACCTGCCATTTACAATTTGGGATATTATAATAACTTATGTTATACCTTTCATTGTAAGCGGTGACAGGAACAGGAAACAACAGTAAACAGTAATAAATGCAACACCTTCAACATTGTATACACATTATTAAAACATGCATGGTATCACACAGTCAACTCAACAGTCGGCAATTATTAGAAGGATTGCTTAATTTCATAAATTGACAAGGATGAAAAGGTTTTAGAGTGACGAGCACTTTGAATTTACTTTATGCCAGATCACTTTTTTGTCAGACTAAACTGAAAACGAGAAGCGTAATAATAATAATATGGAATACTAATGAGGCTAGCTCTTTGAAATCACTGTTTTAAGAAGATGGCGTATACCGAGAAGCTTTGTAATGGAGTGTCTAAGTTTTCTACAAAGAAGTTCCAGAGAAAATTACTTATTTAAGCTATTATAGTAAAGAATACAGAGATAGTGTAACAGGCACGTAATATTTGGAGCACCATCCTTTTGCGCTTCTTGTGACACACTTTGATCTAAAAGAAAGGAGAAGTGAAAAGAAAAATGTCGTCCGTAATTAACAAACTCTCAAACAAAGAGCGCATAAAGGAACTTTTAAGAAAATATCGTTCTGCTACTGAACGGCATAAAAGCGTAAAAACTTAAGTTTCGTAGATGTTCATCAGCACAATCGTTCCTTTCACTTTTTTTGATTTTTTAAACCATGGTATAATCATATAATAATCATAACTTTGATGTGTCTAGTTTTTTGCTAACTTTTTTCACTATTGCTATAATCCTCGTTATTTTCGTCATTGCGCAATCTCCTTTATCGTTGGTGTCGGATCGGATTCACGTATTAATAAGATGGGATTACATGCGTCAATAACATCAGAATCGTTTGATGAACGTCTATTGAATCGACATGATAATTCAATTTCCGATTCCAGATCTTTCTCCCGCATTTCATTTTCTTGAGTGTGTAAATTCTTCCATTTTTTGGATGGTACACGTTAGATTTATGTAAGTAATTGGATTTAAAATATCGTTTTGCGTATGTAGCCCTATATACATAATCAACATCACCAGTCGCGCTTTCCCCTTTGGTGAAATAACACAAGTGATAGGAAAACAACATGACAAAAAAATCTTTCAAAATAAATTCCAGTTGAACATCACTCGCATATATACACCTACATACTTAACACAATATCAAGCCATCTGAAAGCTTTTAGCTTCATTAAAAGTTTTACTGAATCAAAAAGTCTGGGATGGCAAAATCACACTGTCAAATTTCCGTGTTCCCGAGACATACTTTTAGGCATCTATAGGCCGTGGGCTGTAGGACAGTCAGTAAATGTAATGGATTTTTTTACACACAAACTTGAACGTAAACTCGATAAAAGTTTATTCCAACTATGAAAATAACAAATAAAATAATAGTACGTACGTATGCAAAGCAAACTGTTTGGACGAGGAACATTTCAACACCAAAACAAGTCCAAAAAAAGCTCATCGCTGTAATAAAAATCCTTTACCTTTGCGTATACCTATATCAATCGTACTTAAAGTCAGATAAATATACAGTGACACTCTATCAAGAAATGTCGATATTAAAGGTGGTGATGTCTGGGTGAGTACCGAGAGCCTCCGTTGTTACTCCACTCCGTTATTGTCCTCCTTCGCCATCGTTTTCGTACAGATATATGTACATGTACTTACTTAGCACAATTGTCTACAATGACTCTGAGTTGAAGTGACACATTGACACAAGAAAAAATCAACTTGTTTTCCTTTCCTTCGCTGTGTGTGGCCCTTCCTACTATGCGAAAATCAGTGTGGCGGAAACAAGTAGGAACGAGTACAAAAAAACGCAATAATGTCGAAGCCAAATACAATCCATCCGGTAATATATTCAGGGAAAAAGAGGTCTAAGGAGGAAGATGGTAAGGATCATTGATCACACGACTAAAAATATTTTCTATCTACATGTAGATTGAGGCAATACGTCACTCGTATACGGTGTAGCAAACAATTTTTCTGGTTGTATGGCTGTGACAACGCTGCTTTCACCGCAAAGAATATACAAACATGAACACAGACATATAAGTAGACCTTCTAGCGAGGGAGTACACGTTGTATATGTCACCCGACAAGTACGCATTTTTCGTCAAATAAGGGGGAAGGAGAGGAAGAAGTCAAAAAAATTCATCTTTTTCCAGCTTACAATAAATCCACTTGAATGAACATGCAGAAGCAGTTATCTTCCTGAGGCAGTTTTTCTTCCATATATAGCCATGTGTTTCTCGCCCGCTCCCTGTTCACTTTCGGAAGGCAGTCGTGCAACTATAAAGTCTTCTCAATCGACTGATCAAAAAGGGTTTATATTTGTACCCATATGAACAATCATATACTATAGTAATATCGACAACATCATCAACGTTAAAATGTAAAGGCATTTATTTCCCTACGGATTACTTTTTGGCTTTCAACCACACGACTTGTACTAAGAAGGTGGTTTCCAGTAGTCATTTGGAAAAGTGAAAGGCAGAAATTCTTACATGTCTAAATACATACCGAATTGGAAGATATCTTTGATCCTTAAGATCGTTAAGATCCTTGTCGCGTGGTCGGAGTTATTTTTTTAATATTTTTTGTTGAAAGATGAGATAACTTGCGCTTAGTAGTTCTCCCCGTAATCATCTTACAAAATGTACCTAACGTCCTACTTGTTCTTGATATCGCTTATATATGCTCCTAGAATACATGGCGTCATCAAGAGGTACATTAAATATCACCATCTTCACGATGGTCGTTACTGTGATGTTCTGCCGGGGGAAGACACTACTAGTTCCCGTATCTGAACTAAAAGTTTTCAGAACTGGTTTTATACATTCATATTGAACATAGAATAACCACAGTTGATGTTAGATGTGATTTCGGTTAGATTTAGTTTTCCTCGATTGCGCTTGCCGGAATTTGGCGTTGGCTTTTTGTGTTTTGGTACGGATATTTGTGGTAATTTGTGTTTGTCAAACTTTGGTGACTGTCATGTTGTCACTTTCAGCGGAAAAGGAACGTAACATAATTGAAATGTAGAAACCCGGAAGGAAACGAGAAAGGATGCACATGACGTGCAATCCTGGGAAATGAAACCGAAATCAGCTAAAGTTGTAACCACACAAATACAGTAAAACGGTCGTGAAGAGCTGTCGCACACCCGAGATACTTTATGAATGTCAAACTTCAAAATCCAATTTTTTGCTAGATAAATATCACGAATCATGGTATGCCACCTCCACATCAACAACTTGCAAATTATACATTGTGACCATCTATTAACGGGACCGCTTATCAAATGACCCATAACTTTAGTCATTATTAAATTTTCCAAGTGAAAGATAAAACCAAAAAATACAACTTTTGCGACCGGGGCTACCTCGTTTCTTTAGGTTTACTACCGTATTTTTCTTGAAATTCTATCATTCATTTATTATGTAGTATAATGCCATAATCTTGACGTGCAGTTTCTAAAACTCCTTTTATGTACACATACACTAATGCTCCAATAATCTGGAGTAGTCGCATCTTGATGCCATAAAATGTTAACTGGGATTTACGCCAGAGTGTACAGTGATATCGTTAAAGGACGTCTTGTTGTATAATGTTGGCAAGCAAACAACAGTGACGAGAAAAGGGCGAACTCTGAACCTGTTCATTACACCCAATGCTCTTTTTTGAGGTTGAGTACACAATGCAGTACGAGAATGGAAAGCATAAGCAAATCATAGGATAAATTATGTATGTCAGTGAAAAAGTAACTTTTTCACGCCACAAATAACCACAGAATACTCTTACACCTTGTATCCTACTGCTACTGCCTTCAGTTTCTTGTCAAATTCTCAGCGCACTTTAGGTTAGTGTCACCTTGTCGGCTTGCTTATAGTCACTCAGTGAGATACCAAAGGGATGCGACTTGCTGCTTCATCTATTATCCAACTGTCAGGAGCCATTGGAGCGTTTATCGTTATTACGGACCTCCATTCTCATTGTACCCTGCTTCCTCTGACGGTAAGCAGAGGAGTGGTAGCATGTTTTAGTAATAGTTTTAGTGGCATTCCCTCACATTACATTATCAGAGCAGTCAGAATAGAGTCTTAGGGTGGAAGATGTAATGTTCGTACCAGTTTACATGCTCTGGATTATACCGGTTTCTTGGAAAAGTTACTGACCGTATTAATTCCACTTTAGTGAATACTTTTTTTATCGGTTGAATTAGAAGTAAGAAGAAGATCGCCTTGCTTAGCCCCACAGCAGTATCTACACATGTATGAATTTAGCTCATTTCCATTTTTAACTTTCTTCAATGTTGCCTGATACCCGGATGACTGCCAACCAACATCATCCTCACTTTCGTCGACGTCTTCAAAAGTACAATCCACATTGTACATTATACAAGGGAAGCAAGAGAAGTCACATATAGAAGTTACTTTGTCATATTGCACGGTTTATATGAAGAAGATTAAAAGCAAACGTTATTAGTGCATTTGAGTCAGTTTTCCCAAGCAATGCGCTGGCATTTTCTTAAACGAAAAAATCCTAAATACCACATGTTGTTATCTTATCATTGAAGCCCACTCGCGTTTTTTGTTGTTTTCTCTGCAGTTTAAGTGCAGCATAAAGAAAAGTTCCATCGCGTATGAGTGTCAGAGATAAAGCTTCTTTATACATGGGGCACAAATGGTGCCTCATTTGTAGCCCACAACGTTTTATAAGCAACTATATTGCTATCACTGTGAACGACATTTAAGAAAATATGACAACAACTTCAGCATCAAAACACTCGGCCTGAACGACGATTACGCAGACTTTTAATAAAAATGTGACGTTAATTGCCAGACTCGCACAATAAATAGTCATGAGCGTACCTTCTCAAGAAATCTACGTAAAACAGTATAGTTACTCTTCTTGTCAATAACAATTCATTGCGTATATTGGACGTAGTATATTTTTGCCAATTCGTACATGCTATTATTAAAGTTGTTCTTTGTTTTGTCATGTCATAAGCACAAGATGCGCACTTGTAGTTAAAGAAGCAGAATAAATCGTACTTGTAAAATATTTTTTTTAGTAATAAGTCCTTTGCTGCTACCATTTTGCTATCGCTCTGTCTTTTCCAAATATGTACGCAGATTTTTTGTTTCGTATTACCATTTTATGTACGTGTGGACTGTGGACACAGCTAGAATACCATCCGAGTAAGGAATATTTCTTTGACAATAGTTGACGAGAAATAGAGCAGATTGGGGGAACGAAAGAGTGACAGTCATTACAATGAGTGCATTCTTATTATTACTGTTAGGAGTTGGCTCATAGATTTTTCGATCGATAAGCATAGTTGAGTTTGAGAGTTTGCTGATGCATATGGGAGTGATGGGGTGAACAGTTGATGAACGATGAACGCTTTTATTGTCTTTGTTTTAGAAACTGATTTAGACATCTCAGCTTATAAAACTTGTATACCTACAACGACAAGATTGTCTTGTCCTTGATATGATCAAATATTGAAGAAAATATTGTTGATGTTACGTTGATAAGGGCAAGGAGGCAGAAATGTGAGTTGACTGTTTTCTATATTTGCAGACAAAACAGAATGGGAAGGGTAAATTGATTTCAGATGTATTTAGCACCCCCTAACGTTAGCATACTTTTTGTTGTTTTGAGAAGAAGAGAATACACCTCACCATCGTTTAGTATTAGATAGTAAAATGTGCTACTCGTCGTTCGTATCATAGAGTGCTTTACTAAATGTTATTATTATTATCCATATTCCACACCCAAACGTGAATGTTTTTCATTCCAAAATGTCAATAAAGTTCGTAGAGATGCCAATTTTCCGATAGCTCGTGTCTGACATTTCTATTAGCGTTTTGTAAATGCAAAAAATATTACATTTCATAGCATAAGCGCATGATGACATGCTTATTATAACGATAAACAGATAACCGCATGCAATAGATTGTTAATTCATAATATAGCGGATCAAGAAAGGAAGTTTGAAGCTGGATCCCCCGTGGGGTTTGTTTTCATATTTTGTCTATAAATCCCATGTGACAAGTTGACATGAAACATACCAGTGGTAGTGGCGATGACGAGATGACGAATTTAGAATTGCAACTTCAGCGATTCGACCGTCCTGCTAGAACATAAATCTGCAAAAACGTTTGCGGAATAACTAACTGTCAAAGTGTACTTACCTTGAAACGTGGAGTCATGTAGGGAGCTTATTTGCAATTGTGTGAGAAGAATTTCATAATACCACGGAAAAGGGTTGGTGCCTGTCCGCATGTCTGCTTTCACTTCAGCAAGTGTATATAGGCTTATTTTGTATCAACAGTAGTTAACAGTCGTCTTTTGTAATGGAACGGGTATTTATGTTGGCGTGTCTGTCAGTATTCTTGGGCCGTCCACCTTTTTTCATGCTTTCATCTAGTGCAAAGGTTTACAACTATATCTGTTGTATGATTGTCAAGCAGTAGTGGAATGGTAACAAGGAAAACGAGGAGTTGAAATGATTTAACAGTATTGATGAAACTTCGATAAGGGTGGATATACTAAACGTGTAGGTGTATATGAATGAGTACATATGTACATACGAAATGACGAAATATACGTATTTCGCGTAAAATAAATTTTAGACATTCAACCGAACCAAGTCATAAAGAGTGGTGAAATGCTATATACTCTACTTTCAGCAGCTCATTATCGAAAATGGCAAGTGGTCACGTTCCATTACTGCCTCTGGAAATGTGTTACTAGAAAATTAATGGAAAGCACATTTCTGTTGAGAAAAATTAATTTAAGCATATTCGCTGCTATCTCACAACAACGGAGTCACTCACGATCATGCCTCGTTTCGTATTTTTTGCTTCTAAAATACATTATAGGCACATGTAAAACCAGCTACGTGAGCAAATGTAAACAACTTGAAATGTGAAATATGTTCTCTATAGATGGGAGAGCGAGAAGTATAGATTTTAAAACTTAAGATGTGTGAAAGATTTTGGTTATACGTACCCTGTGAAGTATACATTTAAGTGATTGGTAACTGCAAAATCGCAGAACTACTCTTCTGTCAATATAGTTGGCATCTTGATTGAGATGTATGATGGAATTCAAATATTGAATGGCACTGACAGATGACAGGAATGGGATACTCTGTAAATTATTAAAGAGTTAAGCCTGACGTGCAAGATAGACCTCTCTGTTGTTCGGAATGAATAATACAGACTTTGTTATTGGCTACGTTAATTTCAACATGTTTAATAACACCATTTATGTACCTTGCTCATTTATCTAACATAACATTAATGTACAGATTATTATGCACACGTTTATAAATCATGGGCAAATATACCTAACCGATGACGTCATTGTCACTTTCACTTCCTGTACTTTTCTCCTGTCTGACATGGCAAAGGCGAAAGTATGGAAAGAAAAGGAGAGAATTGAGTTACATACACAATAGAATGTACCAATCTTTTTATCGTAAATAAATTATAAGTAGGTCTTGTTAAGATGATTACTACGGATCTAGACAAGTCACCAGTAATGGTTATACAGTAGTTGTGTAACACCAGCTTAATAACTAATAACTACTGCTACTTCTATTTGCCGATTGCCATTTGGCACGGGATATACCGACAATCATATCACCTTTCCAATTGGTCGATGGTTAGTTACATGACAGACAAACAAATTTCCACATCAATTACTTTGTATGCTGCAAATCATTATCGAACAGACGTCATAATGTTACGATTACGAAAATGGGGGAAATTAACCCCGTACCATTCACCACTTCAGATTCGGCTGTGAGGTTCACAGTCCACACACTATACTAGGTATATGCACACGTAGCATTAATCGTGTCACATTAATATTATTCTAGTTAATGCTTACATTCGCGTTTCACATGTCCGGAATTGGGTAAATGGAGTGCATAAACATACATTTGTATGTACTTATAACAGCATATATTATTGCACTGGTAAAAATAGAATACTTTTTTGGTAACTAAAAGTGTAGTATAAAATATCAAAGCGCCATGAATACTATACTTTGCCAGCATGTCTTATTACTTATTCATGCTTATTATGTCCGCAAAAAGACACCGACATCGCTGACGTCGTTGCCTCTGCAAGTCTGAAGTGCAAAGTTAGAAAGAATCAGGTGAAAGGAGGAAAACTTTTTCTTTCTTGTTTGAAATTATCTTTTGTTTGGTATCGAAAGTCATGAAAAATGAAGAATCGTAAGAAAGAAAAAAAACAATGTAGCGAATCAAAGGCGCGTATAGTTTGTTTTTCCGAGAACACATTTGTTACGTAGTAGAAAGATATTTCATCTAAGTAATGCTTTAGCGTGTTTGTCTGTCTGTCAGTCTGCCATCACTATCACTCTCCTGATCAGACGCTTCAGCCGATTTGGCTCAAATTTGGCACAAAAGGGTAGTGGCTTCTATGGGATGTAATTTCAGCATATTTTGTCTACCCCTGGAGGATCATTTGAGGAGTCAAATTAAAGTTTAGCCAAAATGGCTCAAACACACAGATACCTTAGATCTATGGGATGTAATTTCAGCATATTTTGTCTACCCCTGGAGGATCATTTGAGGAGTCAAATTAAAGTTTAGCCAAAATGGCTCAAATTTGGCACACAGATAACTTAGATTATTGGCATCTCTGGGTTGCTATTTCAGCAATTTTGGTCTACTCCAGGGGCTCTATTTAAGGGGTCAATATTGAAACTTTTTATCCAAATTAGCTCAAATATTGTATAGCGATACTAGGTGAAATGTCAATTCGAGTCTTTATCAATTCAATCAGCTTTTATCAATAAAAAGCTTTTCATCTGCGTCTCCACTACTGCAAATATAGCAGGTTTATTCGACTTCCATTATGCATTACATATAGGCACATTGTATTTTGTCAGTTAGATGAAGTGGAAGGTGATGGAGTCATCTTATGTAGTATTTATTACCTGATATATACTGGTCTACTTTTTATGTTTTGAAATTGTGTTGCATACTATTTCCAAGTTTGCAGCACCATGGGTCGTATTGTTGTTGTGATTATTAAGAAACCCGTAGTTTTGTAGACGTTTTGCCTACAACTATCATTTTTGTAGTATAACTCAATGCCTATACAAAAGGAAGGAGAAGAGGATACCAATACCATACTATGGAAGACTGCTAAGTTTTGGATTTGAAAAAATTATTATTTTTCGGTGTTGCCGAAACCAACAAATTACAATTTTTAATACCGAAAATGAATATGCACGTTGGTAAATATGTATATTTCGACAGAGACTTAAAGCTAATCAGTAGAATGGGTGTTAGCGTTTCAAGATTTTGATAGGTAAATACAATGCGCGTCTCATCAAGATAAGCGACTTTTGTGAAGATATGTAACTGTCGTTAATCATCGTAAAGTAAGAGTAACCACCTACAATTTTAGAAATGTTGGAGTAAGTAGGAACCATGTTAGGTTCAATAAAATATTTAGTGATCCTAAAACTTAATATCGCGTTACGCAAGACTTACGTTACAAGTTTGTTCTCAAAGCATATAGGTTTTTGCAGCACGTTGCGAATTGCAAATATATGTTCATCCGTACTCCATACTCCACATAGAGAATTTTTACCCCAATCTTTGGGAACCTTCCATATTGTGTGTCGTGTCTATATATAGTCCCTTTGGAATAGGCATTGGTCTTGCTGTCATTTCAAATAGACAGAAAATATTTTACGGTGCGGTGGTAAGATTACATAAGCTGCTCATAAATACTAACGCCGACGCCGATCCTAATTGAAAAACAATGATTTGCAGTAGGCAAGGCAGGCATTGAATTTGGCTTCTTAGCGGCTCCTTTCATAACTGGCAACTGCTACTATATTGGCCAATGACTTGGATGAAAAATGGGACGTCATTGATATTGGCAACTTTTTCTTTAAATAAATGTATCAGTAATCTACGTACACTAATTAAAAAATAATATTTTGAACGGGATTGGACTCTTTTGGTCCAATAGCCTTCATAGTCAGTGGAACTTGAAGCAGTTTTTAATGCATATTTACTAAATTCAATGCATAAATAAACTCATTTTCATGCGATGAATGATACAATGTCAGTGCACCAAGTTAAGGTTTCCGATGGTCACTTGATGTTAACTTTGTTGGAAGATATAATGACCGCGTATGTTCACAGCCAGTGCTGTTCCTATTGAGAATAGGAATGAAAATGTTTTAACAAGGAAAAGAAATAACGAATAAGAGGTTGGCATTAAAAAAAAAGATGAATGTAGGTCATCGTGTTTCTCGTGATGACGGCAAATAACGGTTTGACCCGACGAATTTGTCAACTTATGTGCATTAGTGAGCCATTTTGATAATGAAATTATACATTGATAACCGATTAATGGCTCTATAATAACTGCTGTTTGACTACATTTCGCCTTGTATTGAACGGTTAGTAGTTTTTCATTGATGAATACAGGCAGTTACATGGGTAAACTATATATTTTGCAACAAAATGTTAGGTTTGGTATGCCCTATGCTCTACGCCTTTGCATACGCTTTATTGTATGCCTTAATTTTTCAAAGGTAACACATTTTCCTTGTTCCCTATTATTAAAATACGATAACAATTTGAGAACAATGATCATCTTTGTGTGTGTACTGCTGATAGAATAAAAACATAATAATTTACTTTCCATTTTCATGTTCTTTCTACTATTATTAAAATACGATAACAATTTGAGAACAATGATCATCTTTGTGTGTGTACTGCTGATAGAATAAAAACATAATAATTTACTTTCCATTTTCATGTTCTTTTTAAGTACTTTTATCGCTGCCGACATGTAACACATCGTCCGTTTCCCCTTAACCTGTGTGCCAGCGGCACAGAGATCAGTAAAAATGCTTTTAACACGCAAAACCGAAATTTACAAAGTTTCTTGGGTGTTCATAACAGTATAAAAGTAGAATAACAGGAAAAGCTGCTAAAAAATTTAGTCGGATTGTCTTTGATCGTTAAAGCGATAAGAGACCCTCCCATTCATTTCTTCCATTGTTCATTTTTTATGCGTAACAAATGAATGTTGGCAGTGTGAATATAATAATTGTATGCAAAAAGAGTACACATTTATATTTTAGCATACTAAACGCGTTAGTGCAACACGGAATATACCTTTTGTTTGTAGACATGCAAATGAAGGAAATGAAAGTTGGCAAATCCATCTTAGGTACACACACTTTTGTTCCGACTACAAGTTTTGCGTGAGAAATTCACAAATTCACTTTCTTCCTCTCAAAGAAGCCTAGTGTGAAATGCGTTCTCCTTCATTAAACGTGTTATTGTAAGAGAAAAAAGTAAAGTCAAGAATTTTTTTTGTTTCTTTTAAAGCATGAACAACACAATGGGGCACACAGAAAGAAAAGCTTGTACAAGCATTGTTGTCCATCCTCTTTTTTTTACCCTAAAATTAGTGTAATTAAAAGCTTGACGATAATAGTTCTTTGATGTTGGCATGCATCGGGTTACTATAATATTCAGACGGAAATTAGTATACATGTGGCACGTTTACTTGCGCTTTTTTTGTTTGTATGAAATGCTTTTTAGACGTAGTATTTATGAACATAACGTCCTAAAAGTTTTATTTTTTAAATTTAATACGGAATTTTATTCACTATCCAAGATGTAGCTCAAGCACATTCATAAAAGCAGTTGATACCTTTACATAATTGAATAACACATTATGTTTGTACTTTATGTAGGCGTATTCAGCATAATGTAGTGTCTTCGTTGTTATTTGCTGAGCATCGAGATAGAAAGACAAGGCGGTATGTAGTAGCTTGTTACAGCAATTACAATGCTCAATTATAATACACAATATACGAACCAGAAAAAGGTTCACTTGTCCATTTTCTTTCGTTTAAACAACTTGCGTCACTCACTAACGGCAGTTGCACATATTAAAAACACGTCATCATAAAAGAGCCTGACGTTGGCATATTTACAAGAAAAATATTGGTTGTACGCCCCTCCTCGAATTTTCTTCGTTTTTACTCTTTTCTCTCCAGGTTTTCTCCAAAAAATGAAATGCTTAGCCACCACCACCATCAACAACAGCCGACAAGCTACCCTGCATATTACACTGGTTGCAAAGGTACAGAAATTATTTGACGGTGGAGCTCATACACTAGAAAAGAAAGTTTAGATGGGAAAACTTGCCTCGTATAGTTGATGCTCAATACGGACTTTTTTCTAGAAACTTTATCTACTCTTGCGACTGCCGTACCACCGTGTAAGAATATGCACAGCACACACACAAACATACATACACACAACTAACAATAATGTCACTCACGTTCAGTTTTTGCAGGAAGCATGTGTGTACACAGACGTAGATTCATTCAGAGGTAGAAAAAAATAGGTGCAGCATTGAAAATATTCTTTACCTAAACTTTTTTCTCTTTGCCTTTTTGTTTTTCTCTTGGCATTTTAAGTCTTTTGTAAACGAGAACAAATTTTCTGTTTTTCTTCAAAAATTGGTCATGAATAGGTTAACTACATAACGGTATGTATGGACAAAAAAACTTGGTACATTGGAATTGTAGGTGCTACGTTGTTGCCGTGTGATGTAACGTGTGTTTGAAGCGAGCAAGCGTCTTCTAGTCCACACAAAGAGAGCAACGTCAATGAAGTTTGTACTGGGTACATAAAATAACAACGAGTTTTACATATGCAATAGCATAAACTGGCCTTTTTTATTCTGGTCTAATTTACTATACAGTTTGGTGGTATTCCCAGAGAATAAAGCAGTTCTAGTGGTTTCCTCTTGTCGTACACAGGATGTTTTTTGAGGTAGCATTGCATATAAATTTCATGAAATGTAGATGAATCATCTAATCTTAAAGGCAAAGTTGTTGTTCTGCGGCGAGTTCAGTGCTGCTGGAGAAGGGGTGGATCAGACGTTGTTATTATTTTCTCATATTTTTGCTTAGACTAGCTGTTAGATAATCGTCGAAAACGGAGGAAAATAGTAAACAAAAAGAAAATGTTTGGGAACACTAATTCAAGCCATTCCCCATAATTTAAAAAGCTAAAAACAACCGCGTATTTTCATTAAAATAAACATATGCAGCATGCAGACAATAATAATGTATTATTGTCAAAATTAATAAATTTCAGTTTTCCTACAAAAATTTATTCCACTTTCCCTTTTTTTCCTCTGCCCATACCCGACTGCTACCTCAGGCGGACGTGAGCAGTAAAGTAAAAACTGCCCGGATAGGAAACTTGGAGTCAAACTTGAGTAAAGTGAACGGAGCAGGAACAATCGTTGGGGTAGGCATAATATAATGTGCATCATATCGTCCAAAATAGTACTGACGCATATCTAGAGAGATAATTCGAAAAGCCAAAATATACATATTTTCCCTTTTTCCATTCTAGCATCCAGCTCATTTATAATTCTTCCGTGTTATTTCTCTCTCATCTAGAAAGTTTACAACTTGGTTGTTGGAATTAAGCCAATGTTTCTTGTAAAATCATTTAGCGTTTCGAGCAGATCTGGTTCAGAGAGAGGTAGTGGCTTGTTTACAGATGACTTGCACCGGGAACCCCGCATCAATGAGCGTCTTCATATAATGTTCAGCATGTAATAAAAAAGAATGCTCACACTGTTACACAATATTAAACCTTTGTGAGGGATCACGAAGGAAATAATGCTACTAAAAATACACACACGCTGGGTGTAACTAAATCTACGCTATTAAGCAGGACGTATATGTATTCCTAAACTTAACACGAAATTGAATCGTTTTAGACGAAATTTTACCACAATTATCGTACATCTCACCCTGCGCGCTTCTTCCTGATTTATTGAAATTGTGAATCAGGTAATGAAAGTAGAAAGTGACGACAATGTGGGAATATTCAGGAAGCATATGGGACACCACAGGAGGTCAAACACTCTCCCATTTTATCCACGTATTCATTCAACTGAGGTTTGGGGAGGCTGGTGATAGCGATAATAATAATAAAACTCTTGTGTTTACCAACCATGTGCATTGACAAGCTGATAAAACCATCTCTCTCTCTCTCTCTCTCTCTCTCTCTCTCTCTCTCTCTCTCTCTCTAGGCTCTAGGTTTTTCATACCTACTTACCGACCTACCAACACATTTAAGACTTCTAGAGTGTTGTTACGGTGTCGTATTGCATTTATGATTGTTCCCGAACTTGCTCACAATCTCCATTTTCACATACATACGTTCGCAGTTTACGTCTCCCGAGAAAAAAAATTGGAATACATATATTATTACAAGTAGGAAATTCGAGAAAAATTTCACTGTGTGTGACTCACCTTTTGCTTTCAGTTTTTCCTCAATTTTTGTGTGTATAAATCGGAGTACAACAACACCTATCTTTGTTGTATTCATAACCCTGTACTTGTACAAGAGTAAACTCTGCTTTAAATGCATAACGTGACAAAGAGAGAAAGCCATATAAGGAGAACAGTTGGCATTGCTTTTTAAAATTTAGCATAAAAAGAAGAGAAGTGCAATCATTCAAATAATTCTTACCACTATCACTTATCCCTTTACTACCACCGCCATTTCATAAATTCAACTGCTCCGTACATTTCCTTCGTTTCGTTCTAAAACTACTGCTGGTTTTTCCACTGATGTTGATGCGCTACTTGGTACGCGCGCGGCTGGCTACCTAACAAAATGTTAGCATCGTTGTGTGTAATGATGCCGTCTAAAACTCGATTCCCCATCTTTTACGCCCTCTTATAGTTTTTACGACAGCGGGTGGTGACATTAACGGTGAGCATAGAACCTTGCTTTTAAATTCTCGTTACAGCACCCATGCCAATGTAGCTTTTTGAATTGGCTGATTACGATTAAAGTGGACCACGGACAGGGGTTCGGTGCTCTTGCTCTTCTTTCTGAGTACTTGTGTATAAAGTGGTGTTACTCTGTAAAGGAGAATGTCCCATGAGTTGTTTCTATACGGGTGTCGGTGTCAGTCACTGATCTTACGAACGTCAATTTTAGATCGTCGGTCTCTTTCATGTATCCGGGACGGTGTACAGAAAGAAAGGTCATACTACATATTGCGTAGAGCTCTCTCTTCACTAAAAACGATATGGGTCGGGGTGCTATACATCCTAAAATTTCAGATGAAACGGGAAAAAACTGAAATTCTGTACAGGTTATGTAGCTAGTGATGCCATTCTATCTTCGTGACGGAAACTAACCAACGGAAGTAGTGAGCGTTGAGAAACGAGAGTTGTTGCTGTTATTGATTCTTCCCTTCAGTACATACAACTACCTGAGGAGTTTGTCTGGAGTCTGGATTCGACAGTAAAACCGAAATAAAAGCAACACTGGTATTAAAGCGAGTTTGTTTTGTAAAATAAATCCCTTGTTATCTAATCTGGCTATTGGTTTTTACCATTTCTCAAGGGAACCTGAAATATGCTTCCCTTTTCTTCAGCAAAATATTAGCTGCAATCACATTTTTTCTTTCTAATATAAGATTTTGACGGTAATTTTCAGTGTGTTACAAGTAAAAAAGAATTAGAAACATTGATCAGTTCAAATATAAATGTGACAGCAGACGTCAACAAAAAGACCCAAGGAAGCATTGGCGGGAGTGAAAGAGTAACGCATTAAAAAAGAAATGTTGACTTGATGGTATGGTATCATGAAACACCTTTCTTTTCTGCTGACGTTGCAATTCCGTAAGGAAGGACCCAATTCTTTGAGAAATTCCCATTCAATAGAAAGCATAGAAGATGGCCAAGAGAAACAAACTTAGTAGCAATCGCCAGTAGAGTGCCTTCACTAGTTGTTGCAACATTCAGGTAATTTATTACCCTAAAGGTAGAGCTACTGGATTACCACCACCACTTGACGACAAAAAGTGAAGAAGGTAAAAATTCATCTGCAAAAAAAACAAACTCCTCGTACTAGACATTTATGGATCTCCTATAAACTATAATATTGTACGACTTTATGGTGCTGTTCTTAGTGTCATTGCCGTAGTCCTTTAAAGGGAATTTGGCGGGAGATATGGTACTATCGGTATATACACATGTGTGTGTGAGAGAGAGACAGAGAGCGAATTTATCATGTGTGTGTCGCCAAACAAGAAAATAAAAAAAGTGTTACTCGTGAGCCCCGCAACTGTGGTGGTGCTATCAGCCACCACCGCCACAGAGCGGTCTTTCTTGCAGAGACATATGAGAAGGGAATAAAATAGAATTTCGGGGTAGGGAAATCCGGAGCGGATATGAGAACTAATGGATGGTTGATGCTGCTGCTGTTAGCACTTTCCCTTTTGCCTTGTTCGTGGCTGACAGACCTCAAGGAATTCAGTTTTTGTCGTCTCGTTTGTTCTTTTATTATTACGAAAGAAGATGCTTACCCTTTATTTCATTAGTTAATAGGAAACATATTAGTCCTAAAAATGTTAAAAACATTCCTTACAATACAAAGTGTTTCTTTGTCGCGTATTCTTCTGTTATACAGACGTTTAGCAAGTACTACATGTGCACTTGCTGTCTTACTCTCTGTGTGTGTATATGTCATTCTGTTCTATTGCATAACTCTGCTTTTCTCTGTGTTGTTGCTCGCCTGGGTGGCTCGGGAAAGTAAGGTTATATCATCATCATCATACGTGACAAAAAGTGTGGAGTAAGCAATCAAAATTGTGTTTGCGAAGATGAAACTGAACAATTTCAACTCAAACGCAAATGTATGCAAGTGAATGGTTCAGCCGAGTATAAACTTGATCTGATGGTGTGTCTTGTAAGAAAACGAGAAAATCTGGAATGGAAACGAAATTTACTTTTTTGACTTCAACTCTCTTCAACTTGCTACTTAGTGAGTACTCAGATATTCTTCTATTTTTTCCGTTTTACTTTGCACGTTATGCATATAAAACAGAGACTAACAAGTAGCAGCAGCCTGCCTGCTTGTCCCCTGTGCTGTTGATGCTTCTCTCGTTGATTCATCGTTTCTCAGACTTCTCAGAATAAAATGAATGGTTCGGTTAACAGTCTTTTGTATAGCTGTTAAGGGAGTTTAAATGGGACTTTTATTGCACACCACAGCAGCATTATCCATACATACAAGCAGATATATAGACGCGTTGTATGTATTTATTTCAGATTTCGTCTGTGACCGTGCACGCGTTTTGCGAGGAATCTATAGTGAGCGTTCTGCCTGATGGAAGGTGATTTTTTTCAAGTGAAATTAAAGCGCTTGAAATGTAAATGGGGAACGAGCCCGGGAAGGAGTGTTAAATAGAATTTGAATTAACTCGATGTGCGAACAGAATAAGTGTAGCGTAATATTCATTATATTATTTCACTATATAATGGTGTCAAAAGCACATTGTGTGCCATTCCATAAATTGAAGAAATCGCAATATGGAAAAGCTTGTTGTACTCTCTCTCTCTCGCATACACATCTTTGATGAAAATTGGACTCAGAATTAAAATACGACGGGTGCTAGACCCAAGGTGTCGGCGTTGGTAGTAAAAGTAAAAGGCAAGAGTACACACTTCAATAAAAGAGCCCAGGAAATGGAACAGTGATGTTTTAAAAGTTCGTTTCGACAAAAAAATACTTGACTTTCCGTTTTACTTTCACACTTTCTTCTCTCAACTTTCTGTAGAGCTCAACTTCAATATGGGACAATGATGATAATCTGATTCCTTCCAGTCGCTGAAAATAACAATAATTATTATGTTGAAATTGTAAGATAAATATATGCTTTCATACCGAGAAAGCTATAAAGTCACACTTGAATAACTTACGGTGTCACGTTTGATTATGCGTTGGGTTATTAAAATTGTAGTCAGCGGGGTAAAAATAACTTCGTATTACATACGAGCTTCTACAAATGTATAAAATGCTTTCACTTTACTGGAATAAATCGCAAATAATACTTCCGAGAATCGATCACAGCACAACAGTTGATGGAGATTGGAGAATACTATATTAGTACCTATCACAAAAGTATCACAGTCGTTTTCGATAATTGAGGTATTTCATACTATACCTCTTTTTTGACAAATTAACCGATATACAGCATTCTTATTTCAATCCAGAAGTTGGAAAGTAGGCTTTTAAAAGTGACTTCGTTTTGAATCAAAACACACTACAAAATGACAGTAACAGAGATGGCAATACAGTTTGAATATGAAACATTGACGTCAAATTCAAGCACAATAGCTAATTCTTCAATATAAAATAAGTACATTTACCTCATACTCCAGCGTACTCAATTACATTATAATTGAATTTTAAATGATAGTAAGCTGTAAAACCCAATCGACTTTTTCCTTGCATTCTTGTTGGCCTGTAGAGCTCCAAGAATGATGCTACAGGCGACATGTACAACGTATTCATCTAAATGAGCTTATTCCTTACCTAGTAAATAAGTTAATAATGTAGTATAGAAAGTCGGTAAAAATCGAATGGCTGTTGAATTGAATACATCTTCGATACAAATGTCTTTCTTAAGTAGTGACAAGGGAGCCATTCTCTTTGTTACATACCATAAGTGCAGTATAATATCACGTAGACAGTAACATCAACCTCTATTATACAAGCGTTTTCTCCCTATAGAAAGTTAGTAGTTATCACACAGATTGTATTTTTAAGCTGAAAATGTGATGAACACTATCTGGAAATCACATTGATAAGTGAATTGGGTAGATGTATCCTTAAATTATTGTGTGCTATTCATTAGTCATATTACTAACTATTACAGTGGAAAAGCTGAAACGTGGCTTATTTTGGCCGGGTGATTCTTCCAAGATTACTTCTTTGTTCGAGCAATGACTTCTTTACGTACTTGAATATATGAAGTTACACAAGTTCGAAAATCGTTATCAAAAGATTCGTTGGATATTGTTGTCGGGAGTATTTTATCTACACTAACTGTAAGAATCATATATCATTATCATACGTCGGTATATATGTACGATATAAAATTGAAGAAGAGAGTTTTGAATTTTGGGTGCAGTTTTCACGTAATGTCCCAAACAAATACGGGTTCAGACGTGGACTAACACTTTCTTTCAAACCTAATCATTACCCATTCCAAGGCCAGACAACTGCCTACTCTATACACACAGACAAATAAAATCCCTGTGTTGTGCTGCTTTGGAACCTATATTGTATGTTTTTCCACGTTTTACGCTCCATTCCAATTAAATAAACAAGCACAAACATTTTGAGAACTTCTCTGTCGTTAGGCTTCGTCAGACATTTTCTTACCAAAGACAGAGCCTAGTTGCCTTGTGGGAAAGTACGTCATCACAAATATTGACGCAATGTATTATGCGGCCAGTGTGTACACTGTACAGGTAACGAGGCTTCCGCACCTTTCAATTTTCCAATATTCTTAAAACGTTCTTGCTCTTGACCTAAGGCTGCACAGGAAACAACTGTTTTGAATTACTTAGTTTGGTTGTACTTGTATCTATTTTAGTGAGTGATGGGGTAATGAAGGAATTTTGATCATGTTAATGTTTTCATTATGTAGATTGATTCATTCGCGCATCCAGCCTATTCCAGTTTTTTTTTGTGAGAAGCTTTGGTTTTCTTGAGGCTGCAGTATGCAATTAAATTGTGACCTTGCGTACGGCATACATAAAAAATATTCTGTTTATTTCCATTTGATGGTATAAGACTCTCCTGGAGGAATACGTTTAGAAATTGGCTGGCTGAATGACTGGATAATTGAAAGAAAAGGAACGAGAGTTTCGACATGAGCAAAAAAGCAAATGGGTAGTAGTAGTAGTAGGTAATCATTATTGAACTAAATTGGACTCTTATCATATCAACGTGTGTGCTGAAGTCACTTTCTATGCGCAATAAATGAGGCAGAGAACACGATTTAGGAGGATTTTTTTTCTTTCATCTTTCTTTCAGTAGAGTGCACACTCACTCACACTCGCACTCTCTTTTCCTCTCTTTCCGGCATCAATACCCGTACAGTACACAAATACACACTACTGCTGGATGATATTCATTTACCAATTTTCCCTAACAAATTCTTTAGTGATTCTCAATAGATTTTTCGCTTTCGTCGATCTGCTGTTCATTAATGTTTTGGAGCAGAGCAATGGTGGCCAATGTTAAGTAGATAAGATAGTGGTGTTTCCATATATCATCCTCGTGAACGCTGCAATGACTGATAGTGGTGGTGGTGGGGTTTGGGGCGCGGGGTTGTTGTGATGTTGTGAAAGTGAAAAATAAGGATCTACACACTCTTAGAAGCCGTATACATGGTACTCTGTATGTGGTAGTTTCCCCTACCATACAGTACGAAGTAAGCTGTATGCATATTTATCTTTTTGTGTAGGTGGTAAGAAAATTTTCAGACTTTTCCCTGTTGCAGGACCACCACAACCACTGACTGAGAAATAAAGATAGAGAATTTTTTATGTATATATACAACCTGTTATCTTCATCGCTCCCAAATATGCTGGCACACTGGAAATTACGCTTGCCAGTGTTCCTCTGTCTGAATATGTACTTTTATATTAAAGATTTTCAGATAAATAAACGCAGGATGGAAAGAAAAAGTGAGGGAGCTATTGTGTTCAGAAAGGGAAAGTGCATATGGCTGATGTACATATGTCAGGAATTAGGTGGGTTTGTTTGCTGATGCGCTGTTGACTGCTCATGATGAGTTGCTTTGGTAGAGAGAATGCCGCCAAATAACAAGCATAATATGGTAGATCACGGTTCTTATAGTAGCTTTCCATGTCATGAAAGGAACGCTAAATGAGAATTCATTTCAATTTGCCTTGCTGATGTGTGTTTGTGTCGGGGCTTCATTCAATGGATGATTGCTTCTCCCTTCTACAACATCTCTGCAGACGTGCTGACTCCTTCTGGATTTTCTCCCCTGAGCGCACCTTCAATAAAATGTATACTTACGCGTTTACAAGGTAGCCTGTATATACCTACTTGATGGTTGGGCGATAAAATGGGTTGGTTTTAATGTATGCACATGCCAGAGCATTAGCGCGGCGCTGCTGGTGTCCATTTGGCAGCGGGGCTTTAATGTCTTGAACCAAGGTACACTAGGACCAGATTCAGGTTAAACTGGTTTCAACCAGATTTTTGGAGAAGAGATAAAAGTAATAAAGTTCATATTGGCCGGCAAAGGCAATTTGGTAACCTTTACAGTCCCCAATTTGTGTTTCTTTTATTGCGTGTTGCATACAGTCGATCCGTCAGATTCCCAGCACAATTCAGTAATGATAGATTTTTAATACAAAAAGTAGCACACTTTTGTCAAGATCCGGAGTACTCCCCAATAATTAGGGTAGCCTCGCTCTTTCTGCTTCTCTGATTCAATTTTGGGGGCTTCTTCCCGTCCGCCACTTGATTCGTGCGCTCTCAACACGTATTCAAGATGAAGGAAATATACATACACACAATTTGGGTTACTATTGACGCTAGGCTACGTCAGTACACTCTGATTAAATGAAGGTGTCACAATATGCAAGAGGGGAAGGTAACAAGTCTCTTGAAGGAGACTCAAGTGTCTGTCTACTTGTATCTTCTTTTTGCATCTAAGCGTCTGCTATTTTTTTCAAAGAAATAGCAAAAGGAGTGAGCATGTTTACGACGATTTATTCGTGAACAGTTACAAGAGTATCCGATTCTGTTAAGAGCCGTGCTTCCTGTCAAGTCCCTCTCCTCAATCCAAACTCGATTCATTTTTTGTTATGTCAATACGATTATTGTTGGTGGCGATAACCAAATCAAATAAAGTTCTCTTTTTTCATCTATCCCAACACTCGTCTAGTATTGTTAATTCCTGCTTTCCTTGAAGGACTCGATCCCCAAGCTTTTAACAAGAAGGTGCGTGCGTGATAAAATTTAACACGTTTCCTTTTCGGTCTACATATATGTTGATGTAAGTACTTATGTATGTTTCCGTACGTAAATATGTTCCCACATGTATGAACAGTGACAGACTTTTACAAGTTGCTCGTTATCAGCAAAACTAGCTTCCGTTTTTATTTAAAGCTAATAAAAAAAGTTTGGAAAAATGGAAGTACAAATTGAAATCTCATATTTTCATGGATTTATGAGCCCAAGAAACCAGGCTGGCTGCCAGTCATAAACCGCTGCAGCTGAAATAGAGGAAATTGGCAAAGTGGCTATATGCTTTTTAGAAAGTTTTAACAACAGCTTTCTTCCCGAGATTCGGATCAAATTTTTTCATGTTCCAGTGGCAAGTTTGTAAGTTTTTCACAATTTACGGGATTTTGAGAATATTGAATGTTCTGTACACATATTTTCAATATCTTCTCGAGATTGGCGATTTTGATACTTTTCGGTTATAACAGAGTTGAATAACCTAGTTAGTCTTTAAATACGACTTAAAACTGTTTTCCATAGATAGACAGACATGCATATAGGTAATTATTGTTATAGTGTTTCTCCATATAATAACGGCGTGGAGAGTATACGAGAGATGGAAAAGTTGAATGGATATGGGCCAACCAATACTTACAGTTTTGTAACATCAACTTACACTCACAAAATGACCACCTCATCCACTATCCACTTCTTTCCTCAAAATTGTGTAACTTTAAGTCAGAGTGTAGTAAAAGTTAACTCCATTTAACAAACGAGATTTAAAGATTCTTTTAACTTTACAAGACAACTATTGCTTTCTCGTAAATTGCATTATGGAAGTAGAAAAACAGATGCGACTTTCTGTGTTCGTGTGTCTTTACTCTTTACTTTGCTTGTAAAATTTTCGTATAAAAATGATGAATAAAAAATGTACCAGTCTTCTTTATGCATACTAAAAAAACTGTCATCTAATCTTTAAAGTACTTTGTGTTTCGTGTTGCATCAGCCGCTTTATTCCGCTTTATCTCTCAGGCACACAGCATACATCTTAAAAGTAAAAAGGTTGACGGGACCTGGTATGCTTTCCACCCTCTGCTTTTGGCTCGCGGTATCAGTAAAAACTGCTAGGATTTACAGGTTCACGACAGACGAGAATACGTACCAGACGAACTACTCGAAAAATTTGAAAAACTGATACGAAAGATACTACTTCTTCTCAAACTAAAATGTTTTAAAGGAATCTTTCCCTCAAAAGCATTCCCTCCATGAAAAGATGTTCTACAAATGCAATGAGAAATCTTGTCTGTTCTTATTTTTTTAAACGACTGTAACTATCTACTACCATGGGATGTACATATGTACACGACCCTTTTCTATTTCCACAACTGTTGCCACACTTTGATACTCAAAGTGGGTTAGGAAACAGAAGGATTGAGTGAGGGAAGAGAGAAAAAGTCCTCTCAACTTATTCAAACTCATTCATGTATAATGTCACTTTCTAGACCAGTATATACATAAGGTAAGCGTTGCCCATTACCCGATGTTCCGATATAATAAATACATTCTCACTCCAGAGAACATGTTCTACATAGGTAGACCAAACAAATCTTCCCTAAACATATTTGCAGTTATTTTGCTTCGTCAACCTGTTTCCCATATTTTGGAGAAATAAAATGGGAAAGCTCCTTTCTTCTGCGTTCCCATTTTCCTTTTCCCCTTGTTCCCAAAATCGACTAGTACCTTGCTGGAAGTAAGAGGGAAGTTGAACTGGATCATTAAGCGATAAATTGATGCAAGTTCGTGTGTACAGTTTTGAATGTTCATTGTACAGCAGCCTTTCACCGCCACACAAAAGCATCTCTCTCCATTCAGCATCACTCTATTTGGCTCCTTTTGTTGATAATGATGACACTTCGTTCGTGTGAATGTACCCATTTCATCTACGTCAAAGAAGAAAATGTTTCTCTACCTGTTTTGGCTCATGCATTCAAGTGTATGTGTGTGTGTATGTCAAAGAAAGAATATGTGAGTACGAATGAGAGGATAACACCATTTAGTAGTTTACCAACTTTCTTCTTCCATTTCATCTCTATTTCACTATCTTAATGATATTTACTGGGGTGTATCGATCGTACAAAAATATAACAAAGAAGAACATTCAAACTATTCCACTCAAACTTGTCCACACACTCAAGAACAGGTACATTATTATTACACGACAAAAATGAAAGGAAAAGTAGCAAAGTTTCCTAAAACGGGGTACACTACACTACACACTACACACACACCTCTCTCTCTCTCTCTCTCTATCTCTCTCTTTGACGTAAACTAGATTGTTGTGCACTATTACTGCCTCTCCCAACGATTATTGCATATTATCATTGATTTCTCAAGTGCTCTTTTAAGCAAGAGAGGCAAGAAACGTTACATATATACCTACCTGGTAACTTTCCGCTTTAGTCGGCGTGCCTACCTACACGTCCTGTTAGCTTGTTGAGGTTTACGCTGTAAAAGCAAACATTTATAGCATACCTCATATTATTCAGTAGATAAAGAGACAGATAGACTACACAGACACACACGTATATCCGTTAAATGACGCAAGTAGGTATTTACCATTTTCTTTACAATTGTACCTACACAGCTGTTGATAAAATCGCCAAAGACGAAGTGCTCTCATCCACTTCTCCGTGTAATAATTTTCTACGATATGCAAGAAAGCCCCACCCGGCATAAATACAGGAGATGGAGCAGACAGAAGAAAAGGGAAACTCGCTAGTTTCAGCAATAAATATAAAGTATAACAGGGATATTGTTGCAATAACATCATTCATAGAAATGCGTTCTACTACAAAGGGGAAGAGGAAAGTATGTCTTTACTGTCGGTGCTCACAGTATCACAAAGAGAAAAGGAAAAATTGCAAGTACACACTAAAAACTGTACAAGTTAGTTTATCATTAGTTACTATTTCCAATAAATGGGCACGTTAAATGAAACTTTTGTACTGCGCGCAATACACAGTCAAAGCGTTATGGTCGATTTTGCAATGCTACTACAACTGATGTGTATAGTTAGAGAAGAATAAGGCTATATAGGCATGCTGATACAGGGTTATCCTCGGTGGCACACGCAGACGACTACTCCTACTAATGGTAGTGGCAGTGGTAAAACTTATGAAGTCCCAAAGTAATATAACCAGCAAAAGGAAAAGGGTCGGAGGAAGTTGTAGAAATTGAGAATGAAGCAAACGTGCGGGCAGATAAATGGTAAACTTGCCGAGGCTGTTTTGCTTTTCACTTTTCCGAAGAAAAAGTTTCTCTTTTGAAGAAAGAAATGGTAGTAGATGAGATAAGTGAACAGGGATAGTTTTCTCTCCATAAAAAACGAAAAAAAGGAAGCTAGATAGGTACACACACGTATGGATAGCTTATTGTGTGAATAAATAAATACAAAATACGAATGCTCTATATAGTTTATAGATAAGCAAAAGCTACATGGTTGCCGGTATCATGGAAGCTTTGGCCATTTGATTATGTTTCAAATATAACGGCGTTGTAAAAAAATGTCTGTGATATGTGGATAGCCAATGTAGGTATGATAAATGCTTTATATTCGTACGATTTTTGTAGCTGCCGAAGTAACGGTTCCTAGAAGTGTAGGTGTATAATATATTATGTAGGCCACCCAGATGAAGCTACAAGTGTTCTTTCCCTGCAAATGCACAGCGGCGTGGTAATCTGCTTTCTCTTTTCAACGAGCAGAAATAAACTGCTTCGTTGACTACGTAAACACATGTTTAAAAAGTGCGAGTGTAAGAAAGGAGAGAAACGTAAGGACGTACAAAGAACGGGGCTGATAAGAAAGAAAGTGTTGTGAGTGATGTAATAAAAAGAATCCAATGCTAAAAAATTATAGGTAGTGTTGCTGAATCCCGTATGCATATACCTTGTACTGGGTTTACGGCCCTCCACTTGTAATAATATTTATTACAACTATTCTATTAGATTTCTATTCTCCGGCTCGCATCACTGCTTTAAACGGATGCTTGATTCTAAAAAGAAAAAAAGAAAGAAAAGTTATTGAATCGAGGGTGAATGGGAATTGACTTCGAACTGTACAAGGACAACGTAGTCTTTTCCCTAAACTATATGCACTTATTGGAGTTGAAGGAAAAGACGTACGAAGGCTCACTTTATCTATTCAGGTTATATTAATTCAACTCTCTACTATATGTATATGTACTCATGTACTATTATTATTGGGCATTAGTAGTGTGTAACATTGCATACTTGATGAAACAGTATGCGGTACTAAATACATCGCTTACTGTGCAGTAAATACGTGGTTCCTCTTTGTCCAAGTAATCAGGAGTAGCGACAAGAAAAAAATGCTACCACTGACTCTTGTTGTAAAGTAATCGCCAATATTTTTTGTATGCTTCGATTATGTATTTATACATCAGTTTGTACAAACGTGAGCGAACACTATTTCCCAGATTGCCGACGGTTACCATTATCGATTCATTCAAATTTTTCTCTCTCTTTCAATATGTGTATGTTTAGGAAGGAAAAGTGCAGACAAGGCTTTCATTTCGACGGAATAATTTCGTTATATATGTATGTATCTAGTAAGTGTATGTATGCATGTCGACTTTTATCATGCTTTTCACTTTCAACTTTATCTCCCTAAATTCATATTGCATTTATGAATTTATTGCTGAAGAGAACTCTCTGGGAGAAAACGCCTCGAATGCGTCATTGTAGGTAAGAAGATGGAGCGCGAGTTGGATGGTTGTGTAGCACTAGTTGTTGCCGAAAAACCTACTGACTGATTTTTCTACTCCGCTACACAAGTTACATGATAGAATATGATTTTTATGTAATTGCTAGTTCCTTAACTTACAACTTGCCTCTATTTCGTCGCGTAATCACCACAATCTTCTGAATTGTTACGTGGAGTATACGTAGGTACGAATATGGAATGTGAAAACAGTACACAAAATTCAGTGTCTTCCCCCAATTTACATGATAATATTGGCATGCATTTATTGATAACATAATTTTGCAAAAGACTATGCCTCGTTTACATATTATAAGAAGACGAACAAGACGTGAGGATAATAATAAGAAGGAGGCACATGGCAGTGGCGTAAAATAATTTTCCGAGTATAATCTCGTCTTGTACAAAATATTGAATTTCTGTAAACTGCTTTTAAGATAAAAGACTGACTAGTGAAGCGGGCCAGCAATAGTTAATATCTTTAACAGCTTTGCCGTACTCGAAGGGCATGGTAGCCGTCATTTGTGTAAAAAAATATCCTGTACGAACTAGCATTTCACACATTGCCAGGAGAAAGCTACAATCAACGGTTGTTTGCTTTTCAATACAAGTCTTATTTTGTTTCAAAAATTCCATTAGATTTGACTAGACAAGTGGGCGATGCCATGTGCAATTTGGGCTGTATACGTGATATTGTGCTTTCCTCTGATATTGCGTGGCAGTTTATTACACTTGCTAATCTTTTGTCTGTACATTGATGCGTTGACTTGGTCCCACCTTATGAAAAAAACTCAGATTGTGTCGTCGTAATCCTAGGGACCAGCTGGTTTCATCATAGCGTTGTTTGACGGCACAGAAGGAAAATTATCATAATGCAAAATACAAGAGATAACAAATACACTGTATGTCGCCTTTCTTAGAAATAGAAACATGAATAAAATTGCTTTCGCTGGACAGACTAATAATTTTTCCATGTGAAATACAAGTATCAACTTCCCCCAGCCACACTTGACAAAAGCGACTTATATATAAACATGTAACAACTCAATAACAACGTATTGACTTATAACAATAATTGACACATTCAATCCTGCATAACAATTTCGTTTTTCACATTACGAGCATTGTAGCAAGAAAATTATTGTAGTGACGCACAAAGTATGTCTACGTCAAAACCAAGAAAAGCTGTTTCAATTCTTGCAATCATAAACACTTATTTCCTAAAATGTTGCTTACTTGCGGCAATGTATTTCGGTACATTTATTTATCATCTTTCAAATAATATTTTATTTTTGACACTTACAATGCATTTTGCATTAGTCTTAACCAAATGCCGTAACATGGAACAAATTATTTTTCTCAGCTACACAGAAACGGAATGCCTTGAGAATTTCATCAACAATTGTGCACTACCGCTGTTGTGATGAGACTCGCCTCGCCTCCAGCGTAAATGCTGCGTTTTAATCACATTACTGGGTATAGTTACTGCAAATATATTTCAGATTGCTGGATATGACACAACACTGGAAATAGAAGAGAGAGATGGTAGCATACATATCAGTAATGGAAGGAATTTTTATCTCAACTTACTATTTTACGCTGCTCTATTTGTGCTTTCGTATATCTAGGAATACATAACCAAAGCCCGTATAGGTATATTTTGTTCCCGTTCGAATTATTTCTTGTCATGCACCGTTTGATCCGGCTAACGCTGGCAGTTGCATGTTGCATTACTAATGAAAGTAAAAGTACAGCAAATACCCCTGATCGCCCCAACACATGTTTATTCACGAAGTAATCATAATACTAATGGCAGTATTTCCGACACCGGAGAAGATACC
>JAHZNB010002511.1:0-13323 GCA_027744295.1 Callyntrura guangdongensis | reverse complement strand
GTAATTAGCGCTTGGGCATGTTCTCGCATTCAAAACTCATTATATCTCATTTCTTGTCATTTTGTTGATGGTTAATTAAATATTGTCGACAAATTGTGTTAGTAATTTTTAGTATTCGTGCATGCTGTATGGTAATAAATTTTTATAGTAAGTATTTTCTCCGTTCCGTCTTTCCAAAATCCATTGTTATTGTCGTAGCAGCTGTTTCTTGACGCACTACTTGTATTTTCGTATTTCGTCTGTCATTTTACAGGAATAGTCATTGTCCTTGAGAGTTTAGTGGTGGTCTCTGTCCCAAGGATTATTTTCACCGCGGATCATCCATATTCGTTTGTCGTTATGAAACACTCGGAGGGGATGAAACCGTTAGCTTTGTTTCAAGGGAGGGTAGCGAATCTGGGAATGTAGAATGTAGATGAATGTTGGCCTGGTACTATTGTAAACATACGCTATACGAATCGCTTCCACTTTACCTTGTTTTTGAAGGCATGTTATTGATATTCCATGAATTAATAATAAATAGAGAGGAATTCAGATTGAAAACGACGGCAAAATTACTTAAGTCTTTTATTCAATATCCTCTGTGTCCAGTTATCTTGGGGTTCCCCAATAAGTGAACTTACATATAATATCTAAAAGACATAGTATGACGGTCATCATAGCCGACTTTAGATTTGTCGAGTAAGTTCATCCTTTTATAAATCGGTGTTACGGTTCGCATCAGCTTTTTATACACCCCGTCCACTAACGGTACTTGGTCGTCGTGGTTTTAATTGTAGAACGGATTCATGTCCCATTAATATGCCATGCCACATAATTTTCTTTGTAATTACCGTAATTTTTCCACACATATTTTCGAGATTTTCTGAAATATCCACAAAAAAAGGTTTTTCGATTTTATCTTAAATAACCAATTATTTAAATGCATCTCCACATTACAAAAAATAACATTTCTTTAAAAACTGTTTTTCAAATAAATTTACTTCTTGATTGCCACTTCTTTGTTTTCTGAGTAACGAAACTTACTAAAGAAAATAAGATACTACTTCATTATCATTTTTTGTCGATGAGGTGACCTGACTANAGATACTACTTCATTATCATTTTTTGTCGATGAGGTGACCTGACTAAACAATATTATTTCTTTGGAATTGCAACGTAGCACTTGAATTTGTGGCCTACGGTGCCCTTATCCGTCCAATAATCTATCAGGTGGATCATCCATTCGTTTCCATGATTGTCGATGGGACCACTTCTGTAAAGACTCCACTATTTATGCAACGAATTGTCAAGTTAAATCCTGGCCAATAATTATTTTCTGAAATAATACTTTGTTAGTTAAAAATTAGCTGATTTTTAATTTACTAATTGTTGAACTTCGGAGAATCATAAATAAAAATATAATACTTTACATTTCGACTGCATCAACAATTTTTATTACAGTTCATCGGATAAAAAATCCAATCAGCTTTCATCTTTTTCCGGTTTTGAGCATTTACCTAGTATGCTCCCGAGCCAGGCCAGTGGCCAAAACTCTTATAAATGGTCTACCTATCTCTCTACTTGTTTTAACTTTTCGACCAAGTCGTAACGCCTTCTTTGTCTGTATAGGAATTCACGGTTCATTTATTTATAAATAGAGGTTCCAGTTGCTAACAGCATTTGTTCGCGTCTCCTTGTCGTCAACTTTATTTTTCCTTTTATTTAAATTTCAACTCAACTCGAGTTTATATATTGGTTTCGAGTAAGATAATTTTTTTCATTCATGTAGGGATTGGATTCAACCCGATTTCGGGTATTCCTCGGTCCGCAATTTTCCGAGTTGACCATTCATTCTATTCGGCGGTTGTATTGAACGTGAGCGGAAATCGAAGTGAATTAATGTCCCTGGTTTCTCAACGTGTTACTAAACTTTCGCCACAAAATTAACTCCTGCATTTTTTTGTTTTCGTTTTTACAAGAAAACCATCTTAAATGATAATAAGTGTTAAAAAATCTGTTTTCTATAATTTGCTTTGATCATAAAATCTGAGTAGTAAAAATTATTTTTAATTAGGATTTTGATGGACATAAGTTTTTATAAACAATATTATGTATATTTATTTTCATCCAAAATTAAACAGGATTGATGAGATTCTTGTTGCTTGTGTCATTTTTTTATAGTTAACTTTACGATGAAGTAAGCATAGTAAAAAAAGTATACTACCGTAAAATTTATTTATTGAAATCGTCGTCTTCATTGGGAAAAATTCTTCTTCTCTGATACAGTCGTGTCGTGGTCGTAGTGTAAATAGGTATATGATGTTTAGGGCTAGCATGTCTTTAAAATCCAGAACCGCAACCAATTCTTCCTGACCTCCAATTCCAATTCAACGATGAAAGTTCACTCACAACGGAAAATCAATAAAAGTTTCAGTGCCACCCAGTCCCGTTTTTGCCCAGGAGGTTTTTTACATTAGGATTGAAACAGGAGTTCAATCGTCAATCATTTAAAAGACGTTAAAATGTTACGATACAACCTCCTTTATAAAAATCAATAGTTTCGTATCTATTTACACATACACGGGTAAGAAAGGCTTGCAAGAGGTTGTTGTTCTGTAACATTTCTCCGCGTCAAAGCAAGTACTGCATTGAGAAAAGATACTGTATTACGAAACGAGGATCTTGCCAAACTTCATGCAAATTTTTTTCATTATATTTACCTTGTCGCAATGTTGACAAAAAATTTTCGTTATGCAAATTAGCTAGAACCCAGCCCCTATACAGTGTCATTGCGGGAAAATGCACTACCTATAATTTACTCTTAATATGCATTCTTTTTTCAACTGCAAAACTGGCGGTTAAGCCGGAAAATTTGCAACGCATTATTCTCTAGATAATTTATTTCAAATTTCTAAAAAATTTCTAAATATTATTTCCACAGTGCCAAGTGCCTTTTGGATATGATCTAAACAATTCATAATGTGGTAAATGCATTTTTCCACGGTAGTATTAAAAAATGTCGTTTTTTCAAACACTTCTTTCCTCTAAAATCACTTCTTAATTAATTCTCGCCAATTTACTTGAGTTACTTGACATTTATACCGTCATTATTAAGAGATTAATAAAAATCAATACCAACATCAATACGAAACTTACAAAAACACTTGCCATTTTATTGTGGTGAATATATAATAGGATTTTACTGAAAAAAATCTTTTTGCATTTACACGTAGTGGTTCAATTTTGGGGATATAGTTATGGACCTACCGAGACTCCTGCAATCGTCTACCGTGCGGATCATCCCTTCGTTTCTATGATTGTCGATGCCGCTAGTTCTGTAAAAACTCCGCTATTCATACAACGAGTTGTTAAATTAAACCCTGTCTAATCAAAGTTTCTAATGTAACATTGCATCAATAGTTGTTTTAGCTGTTTTTTCTAAAAAATACAGCTTAAATGAAGAATACAAACAGTTGGTAAATTTGAATACGCGCTCATCGGGTTTGCGCAGTGAGATCATCCACCAAGCATGCCATTTATTCTAGATTGAAAAACTGATGACTCAAGGGTCTCAAAAATGGTCTTTTTCATGACGTTCTATATGCATTGCCCCTAAAAGTGATACTTTTACAAAGTTTAATCGTAAAGATACTTTTTCCTGTGGATTTTGATATCTTGTAAGTCTAGTTACCCATTGTTGGTTCAATTCTATTGTACACTAAAAGATCACCACAACATAATATGGTTAACACTTATCCCGGCATTCTCTGCGGCCGATTAGTCCCGGAACCAAAACCAGTTCGTGCACAACTTGATCATCTTCACCAATTCTCTTTCGTGAGGTTATTTATGGAGAAATGCTGACAGGAAGAATAGTTGCATGCAACTCCCCGTTTTCTTTAACAAGTCCCGTGTAACCATCGTATATTTATTTTTAAATCTGTTATTCTATTTAGGTATTTATAAATATTTGCATTAATAAGTCATCGCCCTTAGTGGGCTTAAAGTTAGTTTCTTGGCAATTCACCTGTCCATTTGCATTGCAAAAAACTTGTTGCTGAACACGAGAACAAGTTGTTACATAACAATGGAAATACTTATATCGTCTTGACTTCTGACGTACTCGCAGTTTTGTGACAGCAAGAAGTCGTGCCATTTGAAAGGTTACTTATCTACACACAAATATTTGTGGCGTCAATAGTTGACAAGTAAGGACATAACTAATTTAACGAAAAATCAATTAAATTAATCTTAATGCTAATTTGTACATTGGTATGTCATGTGGCATTGGTGAAAAAGCTTTATGACTTCATAGCAATGACTTTTCATTTCCCAGGTCACTTTTTCTTCTACTTGTTTCAACTGTCCACGTTCGTAACAGCTTACAAGTTGTTGGCTATAACTATTCTTTTAGCGGTTCTACAATTCCAAGTTTTTTATCAGCTTTTACTTGCCGTCTATATCGTGTTTCGTCATCTGTCCTTGCAGAAACAGAAAAAGTACTCAACTCTGGAAACATTTACAATAAAAATATTTTCACGCTGATCATCCCTACTGGTTTGCTCTAATGAAACACATGGAGGAGAGGAGCATGCCTTTAGTTTTGTTTCAGGGGAGGGTACCGATGTTGAGAATGTAGAAACATCCTACAGCTTCCCAGACAATCTAAAAAACAGCAATTTTATAACTTCATTTCATACGAATACCATTTTGGGAGTCGTAGCTGAAATAGAGTTGCTTTGTCAGTTTTTATCTTCATGCTTTAATCCTGCTTGAATTTATAATTTTTGCAGAAAAATTGATTATACCAATTGGTAGTTTACAAAAGAGTGGTTTTCAGATAAAGATTTAGTGACCAGGGAAGGAATTTGAATTCAAGGAGATTCAATGTCAAGTTTTTAAAACCTTCTTATGGACAAACTTTCTTGCTTGTTTTTTTGGTCCAGCAAATAAGCTTTATTTTTCAATTATTTGTTTCCGTATCTATACAAATTTCATTGGCAATTTATGTAGGTAGCAGTTTTTTGTCCTGTTCAATTATAATCGTCATCATAAACTGTTCTTTGGTTCTCAAAATAAAATATTTTTGTAAAACATAAACAGCTCTTGAAATGGTGGCTGGCTCTAGCATGTTTTCACAACCAAAACCACAACCCGTTGTTCGTGTTGATCACCCCTTCCATTCAATCATAGTCTACGAAAAAATCGCTAAACTTCACCGTAGTACCACTACAACTCCCATTTTTGCTCTGCGAGTGGTTCACATTGGGATTGGACAGTGTACCGGTGGTATAGATAGAAAAAATTATAATTATGTCATATTCAATTGTCATTTATAATTCGATCAGTAGCTTATAATTATCATTCTTTAAAAAATATCAATAAAACTTTTCTTAAAAGTAATTATTTTTATAAACCTTCATTTTGCGCATGGCTGAAAAATTTTCTACCCTATTTCTTGTTCTAATTTTCAAAATTCGTGAGAAGGTGGCGGTTTTAAATAGCTAACAGTTTTAATTATTAGTTAGAGGGTAGTAGTTGGTTGTGGTAAGTTTTCCTTGTCACAATTGTCATTTTTTGTATGTCGTGTTTCCTTGCAGGAATCGGCATCAGTTTGACTTCTTTGCCGATCGCCTCCCCAAAAAAGTATATTTTTCCGGCGGATCATCCCTATTTGTTTGTCCTTGTGGGGCACCTGCACGAGATGAACCTGTCCTTGTTTGTAGGAAGGGTGTCAAAGCTTGAAAAATAGACAGCCAATTTGTCAATCTTTTGTTCTACTTCTTCCATCGATGAAACAAGTTTAGACTTTAGCTGTGTAGACGTTTCGAAGACAATGTACCCACTTATTTCTCCAATTAGGTTTTTGGTATTTATTGGTAACGGCAACTTGTAAGCGGTGCTTCGTGTAGAATATTTGTTAGCATTTCTTTGACCATCGCTTTGAAAGCAACTAGCTTTGTCTTGTGCATTTGCGTAAATGGACATCTTACATAGGTAGACTACGAAACAGGGGACAATGCCCCTTTACCCCTCCTGAAATTAAATTAAGTATTAAATTATCCAAAATAAGTTAAATTTATTAAGTTTTCTATTTAATTTTGTTAAATACAGCAGAGCATTCATAAATCCTGTCATTTTGTCAGTCTAAATGCTAAACAAATCATGGGCTCCATTTTGTTAGTTTATCAAAGGATAATTTGGCAAAATATTAGGGTTTTTAATGGGTCGCCAAAAATTACTCATTATTGTATTATAGTTATTAAGTGACGAAGCCACTTATTAACTTCACGTTGTTCGTCCGTCTTTCCAGACGATACCTCCAAAATCGTTTCGAATTTTGAACTTCTGATTTCGCCACCAGATTCCTTATCCAACTATGGACTAACAATGGCAAGCTTTATAACAAATGTCAACATGACATATCTCTGACCCCCTTGGGTTAGAAACAAGAGACCCCTAAATTTTATGGACTTTTAATATTTATGACAATCACGACTCAACCTACCTCCTACATTTCTACCTCCTGTCTCATACATTTCTACCTCCTACCTTCCTACATTTCTACTTTCCTACCTTGAAGTAGTACACACTACTTTTACCACTACAAAATACTATATTATCCTTTTTGACATCATTTGAATGGTTTATTATTCTTTTAGGACTTCAAGCGAGTAATGCATGGATACCTCCTCTTCGCGTAAATCATCCTTTCTCCGTGATGATTACTGTTCGAACTCAAGTCGCTTCACAATATTTTCCCCTTTTCCTTGCCCGAACCGTTAATATCTCATACAGCGCCAAACAGTAAGAACGTACATTGCACGTCAATTAAAAACAGGATGTATTTGCTTATTAATTGGGATTTATGGACATTTCTTTTATTTTGTTGTAAAAATTCATTTTTAAATTTCTTTTTCGTCAATATCCAGTTTTTAACTCGGCATACAGCAAACTTGCGGGTGACTTGCAACTCGCTCTATATAACCGCATTTAGTGTTTAAGAATTCTTGTATAAATTTGCTTTGTATAATTGCAAATTTGGGCTATAACTATAACTACCGCTATTTTGTTGACCTGCGGTTAAATCCAATATGTCAGCCCAGTATGAGAGTTCAGAGGTCAATGGAGAACGATAAATCTACTCGATGGTTTAATCTACATAATGTTTATACAACGATTATCCTATAAAGGACCTTTGTTGATCCCCCCTAATATTTAAAAATGTTCAGATGTCAATGAAGAACGATAAATCTACTCGATGGTTTAATCTACATAATGTTTATACAACGATTATCCTATAAAGGACCTTTGTTGATCCCCCTCCCTAATATTTAAAAATGTACTGAAATCTTATTTGGTTTGTTATCGTCTCAATAAAAAAGCATTCTCTACAACAACAAATCGTACTTGAGATTCTGTCTGGCGCCGGTATATCTTCATATCCAGAACCTGTTGTTTGGGTTGGTGCATTCAGTATCGTTTTCTTGATAAGAACAGTATTTTTTCTCATATTTTGGAAATCTTTATGTCGAATCAAAATAAGCGAAGATGCATCCTCACTTGACATGGTAATATTTTGCGTGATAAAACCGATACAATGCGGGGCACTTTAGAATGACTTTCGAATGTTTGTCCCTGTCTGTCCGCCATCACTCTGCAGGTCATACGCATCTGACGATTTGGTTCAACTTCGGCTCAAAGTGACGCCACGTAGATAACATGCAGTGATTATTTAACCACTGTGAATTTTGCACTTCTGTTTTCATTAGTTCCCCAAACACATTCCGTAGAAGTTTTGAACTTTCGTGGTGGCACCATTTGACTACAAAGGATTGTGAAGGAGGATTTTCGTTTTTAAAAGGTGTTATCATTATGGCAGTAAACGAAAACGTTAAATTATTATTCCAAGTAAATTTTTATACTTGTTACTTGGCTCTCACTTGTTAATAACATATTGATCTTGTCAACTTAAGTCCATATTTAATTCTGTACTACTACTACATGTTCTGACTTTTATTTTTGTTGTCCTGTTGAAAAATGTCCATAAAATCCATTATTTGGGATAGTTTGCAATTTCTTGGTCTTGTTGTCATTCCCGTTGCTGATGCCGTTCCATATTATGCTAATACTTTCTATGGATGAAATGACTGAAATAAAACATTCTGTCAATGAACTTGGATGGCATATATGCATGTACATATCTCGTGTTTTCCTCTCAGCGGTGGCAGTAACGGAAAAACGGATGTTCATTAGCCCGGAAGTAGTTGTTGAACACCCCTTCGTCTCCATGATTGTGACCACCTCCACTACTCCCGGAGTCCCGACGGTCAAGCGCACTAAAGTTAAAACTGTTCCTCATGTAGCTCACCAAATGCCGCTTTTCATACAAGCTGTCAAAAATTTTAACGCTAACTGATATTATGCTAGGGTCACGATTAACGAAGCCGAGATGTAGAATATTTTTTTAAATATCCCGGGAAAGCTATAAAAATAGTTGCGTGTATACCAAAAAATGATTATAAAATTTCAAAACATTACCCTTCCAATCCCGTAAATTTCCGCTCCCGCGCTCCATAAAATTTTTCACCTCGGTAATGAACTGTCACATTCTCCTAATATGAAACCCAGTGGCTGCGGAACAGCGTGGGCCAAGGGGGGTCAACGCTATCCTGCAATGTATTATGTTTTCTATGCTATATAATATTCAAGTAAAATCTCAGGGGGATTTTGATCCCCCCGGTTCGGCAGCGTATGATGCAACCTAATATAAATTTGCTTTACAACGTAAAAAAATATATTTTTTGTTTCTCTTAAAAATAAATGCCACGTTTATTTAATTGGTCATACATTACTAACCTAATATAAATTTGCTTTACAACGTAAAAAAATATATTTTTTGTTTCTCTTAAAAATAAATGCCACGTTTATTTAATGCGTCATACAATACAAATTATTTGTTTGTCCAGTTCATTAATTATCCATTCGACCGATTTTAGTTTCGTAAGATGACTTGATAAAATCTAAATCCACTTTTACATATTTGGTAGCCATTGAATATTCCTTATCAGACATTTTTACTGCTAGAGTGGAGCACGCATTCCTTTTCCAGATTATTAGGTAGAATGACAAACATTTTCCCTTCCAGTCATTTTAAACGCCAAGAACAGTAGTTTAGTCACAATTAATGCAATTATGGCTAAAGTAACAAAGCATCTTTTTTAGTAGTGCCACTCCCAATTTTACTGCCAAGCAAAGTGGAAATGTCACGGTTTTTAGGCTTGGTGTTGCTCAATTTGGGCGAAAATTTAAGGGCAACCCCAATTTTATCGGGGGTGAAGGCGCAACGAGAAGAAGGACACTGTCTTGTTTACAGGGGTCGTTCGTTACTTCAAGTGATTGAACTACACTGGTATTGAATTCACTTTGGTTAAAAATAATTCATCACGTTTTCTGTCATAGAGTTTCACTGGGGTTGCGCATATTTTCTTAAATCCTAAAAGGTGGTTATCGAGTGGACTTATTTTGTATATATTTTGTGAGGCAATAACCTTTTATTAAGATTCAGCTTCGTTGTATAACCCCATGATAACTAGCCTTCTACTCAAATCGTTTAACATTTCACCCGGCAATCGTTCCTCTCCGCGTCCAATAGCCCCGGAACCAAAAACCAGTTCGTGTTCACGTTAAATTATTTAATTCTCTGTCGTGACGGTTATTTATGGAGAAGCTGACAGGAGAAAAAAGTTGCGACTCTACTTTTCTCTCAACGAGTTTTCAAACACACACGTGTAAACATAAAAGTCCTGTGGACAAAATAGGACATTCACCTTGCACACCACTGTATATATTTTGTGAGGCAATAACCTTTTATTAAGATTCAGCTTCGTTGTATAACCCCATGATAACTAGCCTTCTACTCAAATCGTTTAACATTTCTCCCGGCAATCGTTCCTCTCCGCGTCCAATAGCCCCGGAACCAAAAACCAGTTCGTGTTCACGTTAAATCATTTAATTCTCTGTCGTGACGGTTATTTGTGGAGAAGCTGACAGGGGAAAAAAGTTGCGACTCTACTTTTCTCTCGACGAGTTTTCAAGCACACACGTGTAAACATAAAAGTCCTGTGGACAAAATAGGACATTCACCTTGCACACCACAAAGTCGTAACTAAAATATTATTAGCCACCTATTTGTATTTTTAGAACGTCGATACATATTATTATATTGCAGCGAGATTTTTTATGCATTTTGAGGTAGCGTTTCTCTTCAATAATCCAATTAAACTTGAATCGCATAAGCTGTCTCAGGGCTTGCTCACGTGATACGTCAGATGGAGATGAGATGAGAATAATACTTACATTTTTTTGATTTTTCAATGTGTTCAACAACTTGGGGAAAGGATTAAAAACTGCCAAATTTAGTACAGCGTTAGTTTTTATTAACCTGTGCTCACGTAAATATCACCCATTTATCACTTAAACAAATAATAATACTATTATCTTTCCAAATTTCCAACCCTCTGGATATAGACTCCAGTCGGGGGTAATGCAAGCGTGTACATATATTGTAGATTATTTTTTAGTGTGCTATTTTCGTGTAATTTAGCGTAGTTTATTAACAATCCTTACAATTATATCGATATTTGTTTAAATGCCAAATAATTGTTGTACACAAGCATTCCGACCTAACCTTTCCCTCAAATTCAGAACTCCATTACTGGCACTGCGAATGTGTTTTGTTGAGTCTGATTTGAGGGTATACACAAGTTTGTACGCATCGTAAATAACCACCTACCTTGTACGCAAATTAATTATGCAACCTGTAATATAAGCGGAGCATGTTTGTTTGTACTTCTCAACCCGCACGGCGGTGGCGGCATCCCCTTCAACTTTATTAACAACTAGTTATCCTGTTGCCGGTGTTTGGGACAACTTCCGGGATACTTTTATTCTCAGCCGAACTATTAGTTCTACTGCCCATCATCTATAGCTGCATTTTTTCATGATAAACAAATCGTCATAAAAAATTCCCTTGTTCCTTCCCCGCATCTAGCCATCCAAGTCCAGTCCAGATCAGGTTTTATTCCCCGAACTAAAGTCATGGTGGAGCACCCTTTCACTGCCATCATATACGACAGCCAAAGCAACAATAACTTGTTCCTCAGCGCCGTTTTGGATCCCACTGTGAGCGAGAGTCACTTTCGAAGCCTTATTTCTGAAGAGGAAGACGTTGGCGCAGCAGCGGTTGGAGTTGTAACGACGTCGCCCCTCCTTGTCTTCCTTTTACCTCTCAGCATCTTTCTGCTGACGTCATCGCTTCTCAGTTTCGCTCGAAATTGAGTAGGCGTGTGGGAGTATTAAAGATTAAATTACAACAGAGTAATATTTCATCTACTTTAGTAGTTATAATATTGATTACCAATGTGTATACTATCAAATTATTTTTAATGAACAAAATTAATTTTATTTTCTCGGTCGATTGTTCGTACAAAACCACCGTAATCCTTTAAAATAATATATTATGCTATACGATCCATGTCCACTTTGTTGTATCAGTCCATTTTATTACCAATTATATTTTAATGCAGTTTAAATTGAATCTCAAGTTAAGAATACCTTCAACTTAAGTTAACTAACTTTTTGTCTGGTTAAGAAAATAAAATTCTTGCAAAATTGAATTAATAACAATGCAATAATTTAACAGAAAATGAACCTTGCGTGTACAAGTAGGCGTGCTGTAACTCTGTTTCTATTTTTGTTTGAGTCTAACTCTGTGTTACCTATGTAGTGTAACTTGTCAGAATATAATTTTCCTACTTGGGATACGTTTTTAGTAAAACTGTGCACCCTGTAATGATTTAAATTATTTTACGATTGCTTTCTAAAAAATAAAGTGTGTAAAATTATAATAATTTTTATTGTATTTATACATAAATAATTGTAATCTTTCCTGGGGAGTAAGGCAAAATACCTACGTATTTGTAGAAATATTGGATAATTTTCTGAATATAATGTATACAATATAAACTCATTTACATACACACCATTTATTGAAATATGGCATAACATACAACCACCTTAGATTATCACATCACCCCAGCTTATTGAAAAACAAGAAACATCAAAGTAATTTACATTTCGGCTTGGTTTCCTTTGTTTAAATAATGTTTTTGGTTTCCGTACCGTTAATTATTGTAGAGTAGACAAAAATATCATTCTTGTCATGTCTGAAACACCGGCACTTAAAAATTTCACTGTGGCTTGGCATCGCATCTCGTCCAGTTAGTTTTGTCCTTTAAAGTCTAGTTTAGTTGTCCTATGTGCATGACCACTGCTAGAATTGCGATCCAAAACCAAAAATGCTCTTTTATCCTGGGGGTATGCAGTAATTTGTTTCTTGAATTAGTTTTACTTTTTGCACTAAAAATTTCTCGGCATCCTTCTCATCATCATCGTGCGTACTGTATTGTAGTTTCACATTTCTTCTCTTATAACGTACTTTTCTGTAACTGAATGTAGATGTAGAGATTCATCGCCTGAGTGCCTGAGTGCATGCACGGAGGTTTCCTTTTCGGTTTACAAAACTTTCCCCCTTTTCTGATCCCCTTCGCATACTGTTTGATTACTATAACTATGGACCTATCGTCCGTTACACCTATCGTCTCTTTGCAGGCACTCTATAACGGAAAAGATTATTGACATCTCACTAGGGAATCCATTTTGGTACCAAGATCAAATTAAAAACATCAACATATATACATATATATGCGTTGTGGTAGTACTTGGTGAAAAACGTTAAAATAACGAAATATTTCCCCCAGTCAAAAAATTATAACCGATACGTGTCGAGTACTACAAAAATACATATTGCTTTTGAAATTACCCCTGGCGCCTGCAGGGTTCCCCTAGTTAGAAGTTAATGCCAGTTTCCTGTATATCGTTTCCGGTAAGAGGGACAGGTGTAGTGGTCGATCTTCAAAGCGTAGGATGGAACTCACTGTTTTAACTTTAAAAAACCTTTTCTCTTCTCGCCTGAAAATTATAATTAATTTTTATTTATTTCATTCGACGTGTTTCCTTGACAACATATTTTCTTCAAATTCTTCTTCCTTCTTGTATCGAACGTGTGTAGGTTTGGGAATAATGCCTTTGAGCGCCATGCTATTTGACGAGCCAGAAAGCTTTTCCGCGGATCATCCTTTCCTCACGGCCATTTTCGACGAGCGAACAAATACGCCGCTGTTTATGTCCGCGCTTATCAACCCCCTCCAAACAGCGACCACCTTTGAAAGTCAAAGTCAAAAACATACAGGGAATACTGGTTCTCATGGTCATCACCAC
>JAHZNB010002510.1:0-11539 GCA_027744295.1 Callyntrura guangdongensis | reverse complement strand
GGGACCGTAAGTCGCAATGGAAATATAGTGCATGTAATCTGAAATGTGGACTGTACATGAATACGTCTTGATAAATATAGTAAAAACTGAAGGTAAGATAAGTATAAAATAATAATGAATCTACGTACATGACTTACATTAGTACAGAGTAACTCGCAGTGGCGATGCACTATGTACATTTAACATTTTAAACTGGAATATGAACATGGCTATTTGTGTACTTAAGCTTACTTAATTTGAAAGTGTCAAAATCATTTTTTGTTAAAATCATACTATCACTACTACAATCTTGAATTGTGACGATTTTTTAGAACATGGACACGATCGACAACAAAATTGAAAATAGTTGGGAAAATTGTTTACTTATGGGATTTTTTACTTACATTTACTATGGCGCATGGTATTTAATGCGCTCTGTGCCATTTCTTGCTCTTTCATTATTGATGTTTTATATTGTAAACATCTTGTTCTCCATCCTAATATCCAGCTATACAACATGTACGTACACGATGTGTTAGAGCATGATGTAATTGATGCAATTAGCTTGCGTGACACAAAGAATGACCCAATTAGAACCGTCCCTTTTTAATTAAATTGTCCTGTCTGGATGAGCATGCATTTATTTGCTGTTATAGTATATGAAACAATCCAGTCCAAACCAACCAAATTTTCACCTTTTTAAGCTAACTTGAGCTGTCGCTTCCTTTCTGTATCGAATAAAATTATTGACCACAAAANTTTGCTGTTATAGTGTATGAAACAATCCAGTCCAAACCAACCAAATTTTCACCTTTTTAAGCTAACTTGAGCTGTCGCTTCCTTTCTGTATCGAATAAAATTATTGACCACAAAAGTCAAAGTTGTGTCGTTGCGTGTATTTGTGCAGCATTGTCACTTGGGTTGTTGTATAATACATCTTTTCCATTATCAATTGTTTGCAATCAATATCAATAATCCGATGAAACAAGCTGAATAGAGCATCGTACTATGCCCGTGGTGAAAATGAGCAGTTTCGTGTACGTTAAATGAATACGTGGCTTGATAGATATAGTAAAACTTTTCGTCAGAGACTGATTTCGTAAAGTAAACTGGCTCAGCAGGAACAAACCTTTTTAGACAAACTGTGGTTTTCGTAATATTATTACCTTCAAGCGTTCTTAAGAAACAAACAAAATGAAAGATTTTCTCGCTTAATAATTTGCTAATCGAAAATTCAGACATCATCAATTTTGGAAGCTTTCTAAGGGGAAAATATGAAAGTAATGAACTTCATACATAACAAAATTTCGTTTAACTTCCTTCCCATCGACGGCATTTTGTAAATCAATGCATCACTTTTCTGTGCACAATATGAAAACAGATATATCATGCTCACGTATATTGACTATTGACATGAAATAGACCTGGACGGTGATATTCACTAGGTAATAAGAAACATTCACTTTCGGCACTGCAAACAGCTCACTCAAAGTTCAGTCACTCCTACCTTTCAAAAAATAATTACCTGTCTTATAACATGTCTTAAACCAAAGTTACTCCGGGTTCCTCATGCATTTCACAAGAAGTCGTCACTTTTCCAAGTTTTGAGGAGTGACGTTCCATATACCCTGTCACCAGTCTACTTTGGCACAGATGTACATACGTAGTACGTATCTATTCACAGTGCAATATATGATCATCAATAAACCAATATATTTTTATCTTTTTTTACCGGATGTAACCCCAAATGTGGTGTAATACTACTAGTAATAGTAAACATTTTTACTTTCCCTCCAAATGTTTATGTTGTGCATATCGACAAAGTTTCCTCCAGCCAAACGTGAAATGTCGGCTAATACGATATGATTGCAGACATATTCACGATGTACATAATATTCTTGCTTTTTAATATAAACATACGTACTTTACATAGTCTTAGTATAAATTCAACTAGACAAGTACTTTTTTTACTTTTCCTTGTTTTTGTCTTTTTTGAACTATTTCCCTTCCACCTTTCCGTCTTCGTCACGTCTGCTTTCTTTAGTTCCCTTTTGAGGGAGAAGTACATGTGTGGACACTGCAGTATTATAATATGGACAATGGTCAGCTATCTATGTCATCAATATTAGTAAAAATATAACTTTTCCCATTATTAACCCTATTTTTCTCACGGATTGACATTAGTGTAGTGACGTGGCACCGAATAACGGCGTAGAGTGCCAAAAGCGTAAGAAAAAGAAACATGCCGAAGGATATTCAACTTTCACTCGAGGTTATGTAGGCAGCAGCGTAGGCATAACATATTGAGTTTATATATTCTCTTTCCTCTTTTACTTCATATCAGCACACTCTTCTTAGAATTTGGATTTGTGTGTTTTGTATAGGCTGCTTGTTGAATTGTCTGACAAGGAACACTAAGTGCAAGGTACATGTCTCAAGTCAAGCTCAAGTCCTTTTACCTAGAGAAGCCCAACTAATAATTTGTGCAGCGTTTGGTACAATATTGCTGATATGGTGTGTGGCCAACCGTACGTGTATGTGCCCTATAATAATGAGTTTTGCCATTATCCCTTTTCTCCTTTAGCTCGTTGTCATTGTCTCATAATAATAGAGCGTAGATGCCTATAATATTTTATCATCATCACTGGAGGCATGTATTAGTTTTATAGTAATAGTTATTTGTTGTTGGTTGGTGTAGTGGTCGTGATAGATAAGTTTTAATGTTATGCATGCAATGCATGTCGTGTTAAAAGTGGCGTACCTACCCTGGTTTTTTTGTGAGTTGTTTGTAGTAGTAATATTATGAGGTTATTTGGTTATTATAACTTTACTATGATGATGATAGAGCATAAACGTATGTGTGTTGGATAGTTAGTTTAGTGGTCAAGCAGAAGGGAAGGGAGTGAAAGAAAGATATGAAATTGCGTGGTGTTCTTCTTTCTCTCTTCCTTTCATTACTACTATTTACGACCAGCAAGTCTATATGACGGTGTTTTTCCATGTTCGGCCGTGCTGTTTTATAGAAAGTGTTATACACTTTTCTTCTTGATATACGAGAAAATTTTCAAGAATCTACGATATTTCTTTTCCCGGCCGACCGGTTAAGGTTAAATTTCGAAACTTGTTGGGTAGTATTGGATTACTAATCCAAAATCTAGCTATCTTGCTTAGTTGCAATGAAGAAGTTTCAGTCAATTAAACTAAATTAAGTTTGACTAAAGGTTCACCCGAACAGCTAAGATATATCAGGTTTTTTTTATATAGATTAGATCCCTTTAAAACGCGATCATACTCAGGTGAATCCTGGTACGATATCAATAGATACATGTCACATTACTTGGTATCGTATATGTATATAAATTGTGACTGTAGCAGTAACGCCAGCAATATTTTTCAAATAACGGTGGGCCTGACTCCTGAGCTCAAATTTGATATGCGGACACAAGACACAATTAAAAATATGTATAAGCCTGTCCATGGGTTTCAAGAGGGGTCAAAGTTTTAATTTAGCCGTATATTGATTATTAACATAACACAGATAAGTAAAAGTTGGATGATAGGTAGAACAGATAGGCAGTTGAAGTACGGCGGATGTACCACTTAGGAATTTCTGCTGGACGTACACTATAGTTATTAAAGCCTTAATACAATGTAACCTTCCTCTCTGGTCCAAATCCGTGAGCATTGGTGTTTCATCGTCAGTGTGAAGTTGAGGCATCGCCAGCGAGGAGCTTATATCCGTTAATTGCAAAGTAGAACCAAATTTCATATTTTTGCCACGTACATCAAGTGAATATAAAGCTCAAAAATATTTCTTAAGGTGTACAAAAAAACGCGGCGCTTTAATAGTAATCAGTGAAATAACTTGCACTACAAGCTGAGATTTTATAGAGCTTTATAAAACAATTATTAATGAAAATTATTGCTTGAGATTGAATACCACAGTGGTGATAGTTCATTGTTTACAAAGTTGTAACGCTTCTTTATGAAACCGACTGTTTTCGTCTTTTATTATTAATTGTTCATCACTTGTACGACTCCACACTACACCCAACACAGATTATACAAGGTAAAAAACATTTTCAGTTGTGCATAATATATTTTAAAATGTTGTATCATGTCAGATTACTCACATAACCCACAATTTATAACATATTTGGGTGGCAAGTATTGTATTATTAAACCGTAATAACACGCCACAATCAGCTAGTCGTCGTAGTATGTGGTCTTGCTTGACCTCACCTCACAATACGTAAAATCATTGCCAGCGAGGAAACTGCATGCTCAAAAAAATCAAGCAGAGGCACCACTATTACTACTCAACGTTGGTATACTGGATTCATTTAGAAATTGAGAATTCCAAATTGGCTTGTGACGAAAATTACATATCATGTTCGACGACATTTTGTACAACCTTTACTTTATTGTTTCATCCTATCACATGACCACACAGTTTGAAAAACATGGACAGTAGAAAAAACTTTTGAAGGATATATGGTACAAACTATTGGGATTAACAACGCCATGATTGTAGTTTGTTTCGTTACTTTTATCATGATAAATTGGACTAGATTATTGTAAAGCTAAAACCCAAAGCCATCGCGTCAGACATTCATTATTACAAGCATACACCATCAATTGTAACTGCATCAACGTCATATTGCTAGCTGTCGTTATAATAGTTATTCGTGGCAGTATGATTATAATCAAAAGCGGACACAACAAAATTAGTTTCTGTTTTATCACCAGATTTATCACAAGTATACCAGATTCACCTCTTTTTATGATAACGGCAATGATGCGTAGCTAGCTAGCAGTGGGGGGTTTCATTATTGCGCAATGTCTAATCTCGTGATCCCTGAAAAATGTATTGTAAATTTTATCAACAAATCATAAGATCATAAAAAATAATACATGATTGCATCCAACACTCTAAAAAGTAATTTAGTTTTGTGGTCTATGGTAGCTACACATATCCTATCACCACCACATTGCATTGACCTTCCCATGTTTCCATTCAAATCCAAACGCCCAATATTGAATATGACCACAAAATGCCAAAACGTTAAATGCATATTTTTCCTGCAAACCCTAAACATCTTTGTGCAAGCAAAACTAAAATAAGCTAACCAAAGACACAAATAATCCATGTAAATGCGCCTGCTGCTATGTTCCTGTTTTTTCTCCTCAAAATACTCAAATACACACAAATGTTCATAAATTACACGTTCCACTCCATAAATGAAGAAAAACAACTGCATTATCATCTCTCCCACCTTCTCTCTCTCTCTCTCTCTTTTCTTGTCCTTGTCTTCCTTGCAAGACTACCGTCACAAGAAACAGAAATACTATTTCTGGTCTAGTCTCGCCATTTTCGTCTCCTTTCCGGTTTTGAGGTACCTACACACGATAGTATGCACCTACACGCTCATGCTCACTTTCTCTTGACTCCTTTCTCCTCCATCACTTCACTACCACCACCGGCATTACTCTACTGCATCTACCATTCACCACGACTGGAAGAGTCAGTCGTGCTCGCCGATGATACTATCACATCAGACGAACATGCAAGAATGCCGCAAAATAAACGACGACGTAGTATATAGTATCCATATGCCATGTAGCTGGTTTGCTTGCTCACTTTTTTTAGTGATGAGTTGAACAGCAGCAGCAAAGTTCTTCCAGCTTTCACTACAAAAATATGTATTTTTATCATCACTATATCCAATCGTTCCTCTTACCTCACACAAGCACAAATGCTCTTCACACAAGTGGAGTGATGCGCTATATGGCACCTTTTACCATCATTGGTGCCGTATTACATGATATCATGCTATCCGGCTTGAGGAAGGAACCTTTTATTTTTTTATATTATAACATGTGTGTTGTTGCCGTTCTAGTTGTAAGCTGGTGGTAGTACAAATATACATTTATCGTAGTTTTTTCTAGCAATTCCATCAATTTGTTACCTACACATTTTTGGGTGGATACTTCTACAACATCCGTGGCAAAACATACATATTTTCTTTCGTTTTCACTATCAAACTAGTGGATTATCGGGTCAAACTAAAACTAAAAGTATACTTTCCCGTCACATTATTTTTTTCGTCATTACAAATACATACGTAATTTACTAGTCTGGCGGACAGGCACAATTTTCTGCGAGTCAACCCGGCAGATTAATAGTGAAATCCATTGTTAAGATAAAGTAATATTGATATTGCAGTCATAGCCATCATCGTTATCAGCATCATCATCGCCGTTGCGTTGCTGCACGACTTTTGACAAGCTATTCCCGTTTAGTAGACAGCAGTAGACAGTTTTAGGAGTTGCACGTTAACCGTTTTTCATCGACTCCTGGTTTCATAGTTTTTGCTTGTGAGTGCGCCGTGTGCTGTGTTCAACAAGACTCATCTTTGCTGTTCCCTTGTCCTATTTGCGTTAAGGTTGCTGGAAAACGTTTCAAAAAGAGCAGAACTACTGATAACCTATAATATTTTTCATTCATTCAACCATGAGACGAGTTAGTAGTTGAGAAGTTGTATTATTGCAATGAAAAATCAATTTTTTGTTATTATTTTGTCACTGTCAGCTTTGTTGTCATTCGTGCATTTTTTATGAGAAATTATCACTTTACAATGCAGATGTATTGAGGCAGCAACAGTCAACATTAAAAACGTATAATAATATAACACGTGTTTGGGTTTGTTTATTTTTCTGTCGCAGATGCAACGGCCTTCGCACCTCCATGACCCGAAATGAGGAGGAAATGATGACAAAAGCCCGGCATGAGGCGGCAGCTACAACGGATCCTGTGGAGCGGCTAAGGTTACTTTGTCTAGCAAGAGGATCCACGGGCATTATTGGACTGGCAGCGTAAGTGTTCATAATGATAGAATAGAAAAGCGTGTTATAATAATAGCGTGAGGACATATAACTGTATGAGCTGACTTTATTATCAGTATTCACTTTGGTTCGATCGCGGAACTGCATTGTAGCAGTTAATGGCTCTTCCATCTGCGTTTGTTCTCACACAGCATAACTGTTTACAGTAAGAGCTGCTTGTCGTCTTATGTTAGTCAATATTTTCCTTGTACCTGCATTATAGCATATTCCGAAGATCTGTTAGCATCAATGAATTTCTTCTTACGGTTCGGGTATGCCAGCGTCGACTTTTTTCGTTGATAATGATAATAATAATAATAATAATACCATGTTTCCGTTTGTCTTGTTGATTGTATTTCAAAATACGATGATCTTTTGTTCATATTTTTTTAGCCACCGTTAAACAACAATCGTAAAAGATTGATAGAACAGGCATTTCAAAAACTAGACCGAACGGCTGATGGGGTTGTCACCGTGGATGATTTGAAAAATGTCTACAGTGTCAAAAATAATCCACGTTATTTAAGTGGAGAAGAGACTGAACAACAAATACTGCAGAGATTCCTGAAAAACTTTGAGGAGAACGGGGTCGTTGACGGCAAGGTAGACAACTCTAGCTAAAATATTTACTTCAAGTGATGCAAGTTTCCACATAGAAATTAACGCATACATTCCAGAATTTAAAACTACGCTTTTCAAAGAATAACAAAACCAAACATTTTTTAAATATTGTTTTTCATGTCCTACATTCGTGTGACACTTCGTTCCAACACGAAGGCATATTATATACCCATTCGTATTACCACGCGATCGTCATTTAACGCTTTTGTTGGTTGTCTGCAAAACAAATACGAAACGAAACATATCTAAAATGGCTGGCACGCACCTCAAAAATTGAGTGCCTGTCTCCATGCATGTTTTCTATATTACTGCTGTATGTTTAATATTTTACTTATTTGCATGTGAGAATTTTGAGATACTCGAGATAGATACTGTGTACTTTAGATATGATATTGATTCTCCTATCATGCCTATTTATTTTGTGTTTTCCATATCGTTCGCCTTCTAACCACGCGTGTTTCTTGCGTTACGTGAGTTCTTTCAGCTTTCTGAAAGAAGTGCTCACTGCTCACTGAGGAATTAATCAATAGTTATGTTTTTTCTGATAAATAATTTCTGCTTGAAATCTAAACTGACAAAAGAATTATTCGAATTGCATATATTTGTTATTTTAACACTTGACTGACATTGTACATCTCTTGTTATTTTGTTAGGTAACTGTATTATGTATTACTAAACATCGCATTTGGTATTTTACAGGTCACCTTTGACGAGTTCATGGACTACTACGCAGGTGTCAGTGCCTCCATCGATCATGATGCATATTTTGATTTGATGATGCGGAATTCATGGAAATTGTAATTGACAAAATTCAAATTACTCTGCCGTTGCTGTTCCTTGTGCTGCTTCTCTTGGAATTCCATTACAACATCCAAGGGAATATGTATTTTTTCTCAACTCTCAACTTGGAAATAAAACATCTGCAAAGTTAGGCTCCTTTTATTGGTGAACTGTGGTTAAAAATATAAAGTATTTAAAATTGAGGTATTAGAATTGGAGAGGAAGAGTTTATTTAATTTCATTAACACAAAGTTCCTTGTGATCCAGGGGAAAGCTGCAAACCCCCGCCCCGCTTGAAAATTATAGCATTTCCTCTCTACTTCTCTACGCCTCTATTGTATGTCTTGAGTTCTGAACTTGTGCATTGTGTCTTGTGTTATGCATGATAAATCCTACCACATTTTTATTGCTACGATTTAGAGCGAAATAAGACACTTACATGCATGTGCAGCTTGCATCAATATAATTAACGCCGAACAATGAAGGCAAGGATGGAGCTCTGTGTAAAAGTATCATGATGACGTATGAATGACTTATCATGATATTGAATGGCCAAAGTTTAAATGTAGTTTTAAATTATGACGAACTAGTAGATTAGACACTACGCTGAAATAATATATGTCATTTCACCTGGTTATATAAATGTACATACCTATTTAGATTAATTTAGATTTTTCCTGTTTAAACTTTAACTCAAATTGTACTAAGCGGTACATTTATAGATGATTCTTCTAAAAAAAAGTCTTCATCCTTTAAAAAGTATTTAATTTTAGTTTAAAAAATATAACGATTTAAACAATTTATTATCATGTGACAACCTACATTGACATTGTGTGACATGTCAATATGTGATTTTACTTTTTACTTCTTTCGTTATGTATTACTATCTTCAGTCGAAAAGGAGTTGAGGAGTTCCTTCTGATAGATTCCTTGACTAAAATTCTATCTTCGTAAGTGATTAAAAAATAAATGGAAAAAATATGAAATATACGTAGGATTTTAAAAAGGAAGAACGAAAAAAGAGGATATGATAAATATTGAAATAGACTCCAATGAAAGTTGCACCAAAATTGCCTTCGCAATAGATTTCCTATTCCCATCACAGAGAATATGCGTGTGTGACGATATAAACACTCTGATTTCCTTGTTACTGTTATGCAATGACAATGACACAAGGCCGGATAACTCTTTGTATTTGGAATCAGGATCTCTTTTCTCATGCTGCAGTGCATTAAAAACTTAAATCTATCGAAGTAGTTTTAAGATGAAAAGCTCTTGTACTTAAAAGTTTTTCTTGAGATCAACATATGCTTTTAGTCACCAATAACGCAAAGAAGCATAAGTAAAATTCAAAGTAAAACACTTCAGTAAGCACGGGAGATGTGTAAAAGCAAAAAAAAATTATCGAAGCTGTTTTCTATAAATGCATAGGTGCATGTATGTATGTGTACGTTTATATAACGTGGAATATCCATTATTTTAAGTATGTCGATGAAAATTGTTTACATGTATAATTTTTACACTATACTGTTTACTTGTGAAATATTCTGCGATGCACGTGTCCCGATTTGCCTTTATTTAACAGCTCTAATTAAAATGAGTTTTGTTAATGACTTTAAAAGCCCATGTACTCGTTCTAAAAATCACTATGCTGTTTACTTGTGAAATATTCTGCGATGCACGTGTCCCGATTTGCCTTTATTTAACAGCTCTAATTAAAATGAGTTTTGTTAATGACTTTAAAAGCCCATGTACTCGTTCTAAAAAATGTCTTTTCCAAAACTTGCGCACAGTACCTATATAGGTACTTTTTGAATGGTCTTCATAAAGTATAAGGTATTATCAGGTACGAAATTCAAGAGAAAGTCTCTTGTCAGTGAGTGATTGTTACATAGGTACATGTTATGGTTAATTCTTATACTAGTTGTATGGTGAATGAACCTTGTGTAAATCTCTTCTGGTGCTATAAAAATTTTAACAAAAGTTGTTCGCCTTTATTGCTTATAATTCGCTAAAAATGGAGTAAAGTTAACAATGAACGCTTGATGTGCAACTCTGCAATGCCCACGCACAGCTGTATCCTGTACTAGATTATTATGCTAATCTAATGATGTTATCAACTTGGGCTATACTACCTTATTATATAATTTACAAATTCCGTATTTGTATTTTCATCATGTATGTATTTATCTAATACTGCCAAATATGTATTAAATGTGTAAAGTACGTTCTATACGTTCGCGTAAAAATAAAACTTGATATATTTAATTTTTGAAACAAATTGTTAAGTAAATAATCAAAAGAGCTACGTATAAACATAACTTTATACATAACTTTATACATAACTCAATTAAATAATCACATTATCAAATAACTACATAACATGTAGGTAGGTATTAGGTATCCAAATCTCTATATCGGCTGCGGTAATTGTGAATGACTAAAACGTCGTCTTAAAACTAGCGATGGGGCCGGATTATTAAACTTAACTTGGACATGAAAATATTTTTAAATCGTAAATTGTGGGACTGACTGAGACTTGGAACAATTTTGCTTGTCATGAGAAAATTTGATTTAAAAAATAGCACAGGGAGAGTCCCCGGTCCCCCCTTCTTTCTATCGGTTTTATTTCTCCATGTTATATCCCATAAGGTTTCCATATAAAATTCCACACAAAATTTTTTTGACAATATTTCTTAAACATTGTATTGTAACCAAGACAAATTATGTCCGAGGAGAATATGAAGGAAATTGCTCTTGCACACGTTCCAGTCTTCCATCCAGTTAAAATCTGTGCAGTAGATATCATTGACTTTGATATTGACTTTTATGGTTTATCAAAGTCAATGGTATATATAGGTCTAGAGATACGAGGTTACCATATGGAGTTATTCATTATTTAATGAATACGTCAATAATATACGTCAGTTTTCAATTTACAGAATGCCCCTTAATTCTAAAAGCCATAATTTTTTTTAAATCTTTGTTTGACGATTGTCATTTTTTCTGTTCACCTTTTCTAACTAACGGTTCATGGTCCTTTAAAAATGCATCCATTAGTTTCTCCTGTACTTTATACAAGAGCTCTTGAACCGTGAGTTGTGAGTCATATCATATGCATATAATAACTTTGAGAATAAGGCATATGAAAACAACCCTGTTTGTAATCTAAAGGAAACGGTGCAAGTATTTATACATAATTGTCTCATTCTTAATTTCTCCCTTCCTATCCATTGCATTGACTTATGACGACAAAACTCAGGGTGGTTCGCCA
>JAHZNB010002509.1:0-16727 GCA_027744295.1 Callyntrura guangdongensis | reverse complement strand
AAGCTATGTGAACGGAAGGTGAAGCAATCTATGAATAAAATACCGTGTGGCAAAGAGTTTGCTTTGTACAGCCTTGATTCAAAGTGGTTTGTTGCAAAGTACCACTGAACCACTTTCTAAAGTGAGCCATATTTTTAATTGGTTACAGTAACCGACATTTCAATACTATCATTTTATTAAACTGTGAAAAGATTAATTGCAGCCATCCGCATTTGACCGTCGGAGTCGTGTTTTAAAACAGCCAGGAGTACATAGTACATGCGTATTTGATCGTTATGCTTGTATTGTGCTTGTGTATTAAGCAAATAAAACATGATGTAATGTAAGTAGATGTATGCTTATGTCATGTATGTATACGCCAAGTACAAGACTTTTCGAAGGTTTTGGACAGTTATCAAAACTACACGTGCACCATGCATTTGATGCGTTAATTCATTATTGCTGAGTGCAAATTACAATTTGTAATTTACAAATCATTTTATTTGTTTTGTGCCGCATAACAGCTTATGGTGCAGTTTGGCTTAACCTATTCTTTTGGTAAAAAAGTCAGGCTTTTAGCTAATGATATCAACGTAGGTACATAGTACCTTCATTTCGTCCCTTTTATATCTATTACGCTAGTAGAAAATTACGTAATTGTTTGTTGTTACTTTTTCATTCTGAAAAACCGGTTTTACTCATGACCTATTTCTGTTTTTCTTTGTAATAAAATAGGCTTACATGGTGTTCCGTGGACAAGGAAAGGGAACCACTGACGAATCAAACAGAATGCCCACATCGAAGTTTATTAGTAAAGGAAGATCAGGCCAAGGGAATAAACAGCTTAGTGCACATAACTCCACTGGTTTTCATTCATCCACTACATCTACCGGTCCAGCAGACCCAAATTACAACTCCCGACTTTCCGAGGATGTTCAGGTACGTACACTGTAAACATAGACGTTTTAACAGGTGTCTGTGCAAATACATAGTATATTTGATAGTTCTCACGTCACCCCAAGATGAAGAGAAAGTAGTGATAACTTCAACTGTAAACGAATTTTAATAAGCTGCATTTAAAGGAAAATATTTCTATATTTGTGTGGGTAGATAAATGCCTGAATACCATTATAGAGTAGTTTATAATCTTTCGTGATTCATTCTCACCCCGAGCATCTTCACGTAAGCTCAGAAAGACAATTGAAGAGGGAAACTCCTTATCTCGAATCTTTCACGATGAGCATGACTATGACGCATTTCTCGTTTTTACAGTGACACGCTTAGCACTATTCCAGACGTAACAATGCAATGAATTAGCGGAAAGTATAAGTATACATTAAGTGGTTTCATTCTGTCTTTGCCAGTCTCTCGGTATTTCTGTTTTAATCAAAAAGCACAAGATTATTTTTTAACAAAAGTGTGTACAGTCAGTCAGTCATTCTATTCGATCTCAGTATCTCACCATTAGTAATACTTCACTGCCTCTCTTGGGTACACACTTCAGGTCAACAAGAGAATGTTTTGTTAGCCAATTTAATGCGCCTTGATTTCTTAGTTTGCTTTTATTGTGGGCTTGCAGGAGGAATTCCGACGCCTCTACGCTCAACTTGAAGAGCTTAAAGAGAGAAATATGAGACTTGGAAATAGGCACTTGGTAGCAAAGATAACGGCAATGCAAGAAGCGGCTGATAATATACTGCAAGCACCAGCTAGTCAAATCAATGGTCAGTCTCATACCTTAATACAACAGCAACTTCATCAACTTTCTCCGGGGAACAATTCTGGCAACAGCGGTAGTGGCGCTTCTGGCTCCTCATCCGCTTCATCTAGCAGTTCTGGTCATTCTCCACACACAAAAGGAAAATCTCCATCAGCTTTCGGTCCTCTTTCTGACATTTCAGAAGAGGAAAATCCTCTTCAATCTCTATCAGGAGAACTAGTCCAGTCTCCCGGCGGAAGGGGTCCAAAAGTACTAGAAACTTCAATAGACATCGTAATCCAAAATGATTCCAGCCGGAAGACAGCCACGGAATTGGGTGACAATGAACAAGAAAATAATCTAAATAATGGATTCCATCCACTCGCTCAAGGCTTAAAATCGTCAGAAAGAAAAAGAGAGACTGAAGAATTACGAAATACTATTTCGGAAGGGATTACAAGAAACAAGGATGGAGAAGCTATTGCAGTGATTGAACACTCGACTTGTCAGCAGCATTCAACCAACTCTGAATCTGCACATGATAATAGTTGCGTCCCGGATACTGTCTCTGCTTCACTTAAAGACCAAGAAATTTACACGGATGCTCCGGAAGTAAACCTAACAAGAGGGGGGTGCGAGTTTAGGTCTTCAAACTCGAAGAAATCGACTGAGAGCAAATCTGTTTCCATCAATGAGAACGTTCAAACTTTGCCGTTGTCCCCTTCAGCAGGAACCGCTGGGAAGCGATCTTCGCCCAGTAGGACAAGGGAACACCACGAGCATAGACACAAAAAATCTTCTGGGAGCCCCTCCGTTTCACCTTTAAAAAAGCAACAACACGAGCTACCTCCCAGTGGTGGAGGTAACAGCAGCGGCTCAAAAAGCAAACATCATCAGCAGTCTCCGTCAACATGTCAAAAATCTGGAGGACCTTCTTCCACAGAGGAAAGAGCTGTAAATCACAAGGACGCTGTGTCAGGTAGTTCCTCTAGTACTGGCACTACCACAGGAAGTACAAGTGGCAGTTCGCAAAAAATTATTCTTGATTTGGATGACAAATCTCGTTTCACGGAAGAGATCACTGTTTGATCACAATTTTTTTCTGCCAAAACTACTTGTAGCAGTAGTTGTAGTTGTAGCATATTCTCTTCGACGACCAAAGTGGCACCAGCATAATAATAACAAAAAATAAACATGAAACAAGAATACACATGCACCCTACTTCAGAAAAGAGCAAAAAGAGAGTAGTTGTAGTAGTATGTTAGTATTAGTATAGAACTGCCAGCAGAAGAGTCGAATGGAGAAGAAAAAGTACAGAATATTTTGTAATCTTTATGCAGGTCTTACTTTTACAGCTCTCTTGCTTGCCCACAAACTCCTTCCTATCATCGTTCATACCCTTTCCAAAACTCAAGGATTTCTTCCTTGATGTACTCATGCATGTATTCATGATGAAATGTTTTTGAGTGCTTCCCATTCATCCATGATATCTTTTTTATTCTCGGAACGCAAAAAATAAAGTCGACAGAACGGAAAATAGAGTAATAGGTACGAGAATACTGATGGTACTTTCACAAATATTTGAATGTACTTTCTAATGATTAATATATGCATGTACCTATGTACAAACACTACATTCGTCGTCAGTACTTTGTCGGGAAAATGTATAAATACACATACAGAATTCGAAAATCAGCAACGAGGTGTTTCAAATTCAATATTATATCTCTAATAAAATTCCAAGTTGACTGATTGATAGCTGATGATAAAGTGAATATCTTTATAAGGGAGCAGCAACAGTGTAAAAAGATGTGTAGCGTGAGTTGGACCATCATCATTGAATCATAAATCAGCAGTTGTAAATGGAGAAAGGGAAAATGAAAGATTCAATTCGAGTTAATATTTGAACAGTAACAACAATTTCGATCTGAGAAGTGAGGAGAATTGAAATGTTTATTGATGCTTTTTAGGATGAAAGTTGTGTTTGTACAAACTGCTGTTTACAATCTAGGCAAGGAAGAAAATTTTATGGCAACTTTTCTCAGCCGACTGACTGTCGTTTACATTTATTATGCCAACATTGAAAGTATGAATGAACAAGTCAGTGTTTTGGAAAATAGGTCTGGCTGTGTCAGAATACAAACATATTTTATTTAGGTCCCATAGCACGCATCTTTTGAAGAGACGCGTTGCAGTTGGTATTTACAATTTTTATTTGGTCCACTGCATTCAGATCGAGACTGGCTTTACGCCGTACATATACATACTGTCTCATCAACTATTTAGTTTACTTAACATTTCCAAAAAGTAGCTCGAATAGTAGTATGTTGGATACCTATTAATTTCTGGCAAGTTGTGAAGTTCCCATATATGTGCCGTTTTCCTGAAATTCGTGTTTTAATAAGCTCTTTGGAAATTCTTAAAAAAGTATAGTACAAAAACGTTCGTGAACCTCGTCAGACTTCTCAAAATCACTACTCTATACAAATCCATGCTACAATAATAACATAATGTGATGTTGTAGTATAAACTAATGTTTTCATGCAAGTTAAATAGAATTAAAATCGTTATGTATGCGTGCTTCAGTTTTCCCATATTTGTGTTGATTCTGATCAATAGTCACTTCAATCTGATCACTTAAGTTGGTTGGTGGTATACGCGGCACTCACATTTTCATGGTGCTTCGGTGCTTGTGAACGCAAGTTAACTGTCGTCAGTCATCGACTCTAAATACACTTCTGGGGATTTTTTAACCGATGTTGACCTGATGGCTAAATGGCAAGATAGATAGTATTCTAAAGTTGAGCTAATCATTTTTGGAAAATTAAAAAGTATCAAACTTCATTTTTTGTAAGTTAACTTTTTTTCGAGTTACGAAACGTAACGGGTGATTTAGGTTTGTAAATATACGCCACATTCACGAAATCTCAATGGGAGGGCGGCATCAAAGGCTTGGAGTAAAGTTTGTTGAACTTTGAAGTATGCAAATTTTAGCAATGTTCTAGTAGTCTAAAATAACAAATTTTAATGAAAAAACGACAGAAAGTTACTCTACTCGACTATTTACACTGAGAACGCTTTTGATAGTAGGCTTTATAAAAATTAACTTTGCTTGTACATAAACTTTTACTTTCTCCATTATTGGATCACCTTCCTAAGCCACAGCAAAATAGTCGAGGTCGAGATAGTCGAGAATTTGAGTAAAGTTGAATTGTAAGCAAATAATTGAATCAAATGGGTGGCAACCGCAACATAAAGGTAAGTACAGACGTCAATTTAAAAAAGTGAAAGAAAGAAGATGTGCGAAGAGTGAAGAAAGATTTACAACGCTTATTGTTAATAATTAGCTTACAGAAAATATTAACAAAATTCATATAGTCAGCGGATAATTTATAATCCACTAACGTCACCAGTACAACTTCATTTCACATCAAAAGGTAGTCTTGTGATTTGTATACAACCATGCTGATTAAAACCACGCAAAGCAATCGTGGAATTTGTTACTTTGTGAGGGCTCAGAAAACCAAAGTTGTAAATTAGTTATTACAAAACTTATTGAACAGGGTACAGGTTGAATCCACTGTAATTTATTTATAAGAAAACATCTAAATTGCCCTAATATGTCTGAACTTCATTTTATAGTGTATCACTAACGTATCATAACGTGATGCTATTTCAAAAGTGAACCTGAAAAAAGTAATGGGAAAATGGGAAATAACTTGAATAATAATTTGTTATAGTATGTTGAATTATGCACTTCGGAGTATGTGTAGACTTAAACATAAACATAGACAACGGTAGTATATGAGCATATATTCCAGCTTATCATAACCATCAATAATAATTTTTAACATTAAATTTTGTATTTGATTTGTGCCCGAGTTAGGAACCTAAATTAGCAGAATACTGTTTTCTGCCCAAATAATTCAACTCTCTCGCTTATTAATTAAATACTCTGCCTCATTAAATGACACCGAAAAGTAATTTGATTCTCGTATAAACATAACTCTATACGCAAAATATGCATTTATAACTGTGGCTTAAAGTATTTCTTTTCATGAGATTCGTTCACATACTGATGCTTAGAGTGATCTGGGAAACTATATGGGATAATAATAAGCATTTGCATAAGGTGTCCCGCCCTGTTACAACAAATAATAACAAATAAAATCATGTGCATTTACATATTATCCATTATAAAATTAAACACCAAAATATACTTTTATTTATTCTTTGAGCGAGTTTCAGAAATACTTTAACCATGACATCACAATGCTTTCCTCGCTTACCATTACATAACCAAAAACCAAACAACTTTCTTTGTCATTTTAAATGTTCACAGTACTTTAGGCCAGATAAGACCAGTGTTATTGAAAAGAAGGAGAGAAAAAAATGAATATAACCCGTGATGTTCCGCTTTTTTCTTTATATAACGTTGACATGGTACACGCAGCATGATACTTAGAAAAGCGTAATACGTATAAGCGATATAAGCCATAGCCCTGTGTCGGAGTCATACATCATTTAACGACATTCCGTGATATCGTTGAATTGGGGAGAATTCTTTTGGGAAATTTGTTATGGAAGTGCACTACAAATACAGAAACTCAGTTGCCTTTCATTTCGCTGAAGGAAGATTGACATTTTCGCATGAAATTACAGGGTTATAATGTCATGTGCAGTGCACACATCTTTTCATATTTTCATCATTTGAAACATTCAGTACGGTACTGTCAAAAATCATAAAAAAGTATTTTTTGATGTTTTCTACATTTGTGTTACAACCAACACTCGTCATAGTACTTATAAATAAAACTATATATATTCGCGCTTTTTGTATTTAAGCGGAGAAGAAACAATGGAAAACATTTTATATAGTGTAGGATTCTGCATTAGACTCTTGTTTTGAGTTTCTGTGTGTTTTCCATTTCCCGATCCTTGACTGAAGTTAAAGCAACGTCAGTATCACGAACGACAAAATGTACACGATTAAATAAACAAGATGCTTTTCTGAAAATAGTCTCTTGTTTATTCCGAGTGTATTTGTGCTTTTGAAATTAATAACACATTCTTAACATCTAGGTAAGGGTTATGCTAGAAATGTTTTCTCAGAATAAGTAAATACTTGGTTATGACGCGTAGCTTGTCACTTTTTACAAAGAAATTGACAAAATGTGTATACATTTTTAGTCAAAACGAAGTATGTTTTACAATACTACTCGGACTCGTAACCAAAACCAAATGTGTTTTGCTAAGAATGGGAAGCAATTGAAAACCGTTCACGAACACTAGCATCAAACCAGCGACTAAGCAATACAACATCCAAATTCCATTCTTGTTGCAAGTCGCCCCGGGTCTAATTTAGGCTTACATCTATAGATAATCTATTATGATTCCATTTTTCTACACATGTCACTTTTACTTTGTATTTTATGTAATTGTATTCGGCATATTTCTCACGGTTTCGATCATTTTTTGCACATGAGAGAGCCCCGTGAAGCTTAAAATGATTGAAACCGTGAAAACTATATTTTAAAGTATGTGGATGTCAATATACTACTTCAATGATGTTTACAACAAGGTACATTTAGTGTTTTCGCCGTTCACAGAGTTATCTATTTTTATAAATATAAATAACTACTACTTTATTTATACTAGGTAGGTATACTAAAAACAATGTTGATGTAATGTACATGTAGACTTTATATTTATTCACGACATTAAAATTTTAAATGTGATCATCAACAGCGACACTTTTACACTGTTATCCTTTTAAGGAACTCTAGAACATGAAATACTATTTCTGTGATCATGCCAAGTTAAATATAAATTATTACGATACAAGTATAAAGGTTATAATTATTAATTAACTTATTTATTAGTTTATATAATAAAGTGTGTGTATTTTATGAAAGTTGGTATTTATGATTTTTCAATGGTTGTATTATGTAAATTGTTAAGCGTAAGCAAACTAGTTGTAGTTAAAACCACTCATGTTCTCGTTACGTAATGGTGCTCATTCGCACGTGATTGAAATAAACGAATTAATTGAATACGATGGGTATGAGCATCATTGAAAATATAAATGTGTGCACAAAACCAAACAGTTTTATCCACAGTAAGATATACTAATACATACCTATGTAGCGACCGGCGACCTGAATATAAAACTAAAGAGTATTTACAATGTTATCTAAGATTGTTAATGTATTAATGATTGTCAGCAGGTACGTTTCGTCTAACAATGTTTTGTGTGATGACAGACACGTGCGGGAATTCGCGTTGTTTAATATTGCAAACAATTTTTTTGTTCATAGATATAAAGGCATAAGAATGTAAATAAGAGAATACTAGTTACTTGAAATTCGAAGGCTTTGTACGAAAATTATGCAGCTATGTCACAAGTTATTATTATTATGCCAGCTCCAGCGAGAATAAATTATCTTCGTTACATACTCTAAGTTTCAATAAATGGTACAAACAATTGATGTAATTCCCATTAGACTTGTGAGATCTTAATTGAACTAAAGTAAAGGAAGCTACCAAAGATGTCGAGAGAGAACATCTTGAATGAATATTTACAAAAGAGCTACGCTGAAAAAAGCGCGTAGTTTACGTACTGAGTATTGACTTGTGCCTCCCAACTTATTTGACATTTTCATATAGGTAAAATATATTTACATATATTACTGACCTAGTTTTATTTTGCGTTCATTGGTGACGACGCAGTTTCTGTTTCAAGTTAATTTTTTTTTAACTAAGTAAATTAATTAAATTAAGTCATTGCAAATCTTCCTTGCAGGCACAAACAAAGTTAATTTGTGAAATAAAAATGACTATAATCACTCGATTTAAATAATCATTCAATCCTGATTATCTTTACATATGAACTCTATAAAAGTATTATCATTTTAGTCGAGTGATTGCTGTTGTTTTCATTCGCCAAATTTCCTTAATTTATGCTTGAGTTTGGGTTTTCGGAAATAAAAACATTTAAGTACAATAAAATGTCGGTGAACGCAAAAACTAGGTTCTGAACTGTTCATACTATAAAATATGTATAGGAAAATGTCAAATACGTTACAAGACAGCCTCAGCATCGTCGTAATAATTATTGTGTCACTGTCACCAATTTGTCATTTATTATTAACCGCATACGTTGTAAATGTAGCCAGTCAGAAACTTTCAGAGTTTTGCAAAGGTGCATATAAGCAGTAGAAAAAATTAATAAATATATAAATATATATGAATAAACGTTTCCGGTTATGAAAATTACAGAGAACTATTTATTGAACTTGTGTGTGTGGATATAGTAGCAAGATTATCTAAAATGCAATACGCGGTTTTAATTTAATAGTCTTAAATAACTTGTTACTATACTTAATTATAATTAAATAATTATTATATATTGTGTAGAATATAGTGTGGCCTGCAAAGGGTGACAATCTTTAGCTTAGAGTATTATGTTTCATATCCAGTATTACTGTTTTAAACATGCATATATGTGATACAGGTTGTTATATACTATGTGTCTAACAATTTATTAAAACAATATTTAAAAAACTTTGAAAATTGTGATGTTTTTTTTAAAACTCTAACGTCATCAAGGACATCAATCCACACGGGCTACTTTTCTCCATCAAATTTCAAGGTGAGTCCTCACACGCCACAGGTCACAAACGAGTCCGGGTTTTCAGCTTAAGGCGTTCATTTATTCAGTCTTGTGGTCATGTTTTTGTTGTTCAATCCGATTATTGTTGTGTATTGCGTTTGTGTACAAATTAAAATATGTATGCTGACAAAAAAATGTTGAATGTAAGGTACCGTTCAGAATTTATGGAATTTATGTTCGATTTTTTTTTTCAAAATAAATACTTGTAAATCAGTGTAACAATGACAACATTTAAGAACGTTGATCCGAACTGGGTTCTTTACTTTCTTTTCACCATTTTTCACAGGTTGTGATCTAATGTTAATTTGAAGTTAGTAATCACTAAAGTTAATATCATAGTGCATCACATTCTATATTTGCATTTAACTAAGATATTAATATTAATGTTAATAAATATTATTGATAATAATAATAATAATATTAATATTAAAATATTAATGATATGATTCATAATTATTGTATTTAAAGTTTAAGTAAATCATTGCGACAATTCAAGTTTTAGATTCCTGCATGCCTCAACATTTTATTATTTAATTTCCAATGCTTCCACAAGCAGTTTCAAATCGCCCCGAATATCGTGGTTTTTTGCAGAGCTGGGACCCAATTAGTGAAAACCTTAAACCTTAGATAGTTTGACAGCTTTGTTAAGTCTTCTAAAAGTAGATGTATACCTTTATTTTTCGATTACCTTCAATAAATATTTTACTTTACAGGTACATGTACAAGTATCAGGTAGTTTACTTCGAGTGTCTAAGTCATTTTTCAGAAAGCGAAGGATATACTAAGAACGCACATTGAGCAATGACTTTTATAATTAATAGCAACAGTAAACTGACGATGAGTAAAAGTTCAGATAGAAAATCATATTACAAGTACTTGTACACCGTCTATCATGAAGTAACTGGAGGTAACAATGACAAATACTCTTAATATTATTTTCGCCAACTATTTAGTTACGAATCGGATGTCGACCTAGAACCGTGCAGGCGTATACACCACGGTGTGAAATGCCCTCGATGTGTACACTCCACACAGAACTTTCCCATGGTACATTTTCCCCACTGACCAAAATTAACTCACCCCCAAATCGCGCTATTTCCATTTCCCCTACCATGAAAACTCCCCACCAATCAATCTCGCCATGGTATTAAAACAATTATAAAACTCCTCACAATACTATTTCCCACAAAGTCATTCTCTGTTATGTTATGTGCAACCAAATGGAACATTAAGCAACCTTGACACATGGCACATTATCATGACTTGATTTGCTGTCACAAGGGCTAAAAAATATGTCAATATGATATCTCAGTGACATAATGCCCCCTTTCATTTCTTTAACTATTACCATCTATGGCTCAATGATTCAAGTAAACAACGGTATCTATTCTGCACATAAGATTTAGATTTGCACGCTTGCGAAACTGCATGCAACGGGTTATCCTAGTAAAATATAAAACTCACAACAAATAACAAAGAGCTTATTAATAACCAATATACAAATAATATACCTCGATACCAAATAATATAGACATAGATACCTCGATTTTGACTAGTGCCTGTAAAATTATGTACATAATATTCAATATATAGTAAAGCAAAGTAACCCATAAGGCAACAATGCAAATATCGTTATCGAAAATAAAATTTGAAGACTTCTTGACTTTTGGCTCGAAAACAATGACAATGATAAAGAAAAGTTTATTAATAAGCTCAGAGATTAATATTTCGTGGTATCTGCTTTTGAATTCAGGTGCAGGTACACAACTTTGTGAACCCTTGAGTCCACTCGCGAACCATTTAATATTTTTGCTTTTGATATAGGGCTAAATGGATGCTAACTTTTCCCTTCCCTTGTTTTATTTCAGCAATGTCAGCAACAAAAACAGGTTGTTTATCCAACAAGTGGGTTTATATTAAATAATGCTGAATGAAGTTTAATTTTTGATCCTCAAATGACCCCCAGGGGATTGAACAAATTTGCTGAAATTGCTTTATAGACTACCTGTGTGCCAAATTCGAGCCAAATCGGCTTAAGCGTCTGGTCTTTATTGTGATGAGTCATCACTGATGACGGACAGAAGGACGGACAGATAAACACGCTAAAATCATTACTTATATGAAAGATCTTTCATCTGCGCGCGCGTAAGTAATAAAATGTCTACAATTGACCTGATTTTAAAAAACGCAGTTGAATAAGCAAACAATCAAAACACCACTTGTTGTAGCTCACATACATAAAATTGATAAAAAACGTTACATCATGCATTACATATTTTGACTTTAGACTATAGTACAGCCATTATATGAGTGTCCACTACATTTTTTGCACTAAATATTATCAAGAATTGTATGTCATGCACCACATACTTGTATGACAAATGCACTTTTGCAACAAAGACCAGTTAAATTTTCAAAATCGAAGATGTAATGTACATAATTCCCCAGATAGTGGTTAATAACCACATATTCACAAGTTATTTGCATGACACGATTTACATACAATAATTCCAACATTAAAGCAAGCATTTTTATTACACTTTGTCTTTTGATTTTTCTTTGGTTTAATGAATTTTGGAATGCTATGTGTGTAGGTAGAAGGTGAACAGTGCAAAACAACATGATTCCGTATGCAAATAGATGAAACAAGTGCTAAATCAATTTGCACAGAATTACTGATATGCATATTGGCTTACAATCCAATTTCCAGTATAAAATAACTTAATTTATACAATACCGTTAAACTCAGTTTCCTCTTTTCCAGTCTTAACTCAACTGCTTTCACTTTGATTCAAACAACATTTTTTATGATTTTTACCTTTGGTTTAAGTCGAAGAAAAACTTAACACTTTATTGTACATAAAGGATGGTACAATTGGTACAAAAATACATGTGTTCGGGTTGTTACAATTAGCTTGCAGAAAACCCGAGAAAATATTCAATAATAGATGCATCGAGTTTTATGATAAGGATATTTTTCCATCTCCGTAGCATGTTCTCGACGGTAATCCCAGAGAAAGTGATCGATTAAAATAGAATTAATTGAAGATGGAGGAAGACCTGCATTTGTCAAGTGAGTTCTTACTGCATTCTTCACAAGTTCTACACCATGGATAGATGCTCCTCTTATCTCCACCTCGTTAGGATCTCCGTTTGGAAGTAAATTATCTGTACCAAGTGCAGATTAAATTAATAACAACATGAAACATTAATTGGAAGTCACAGGTATACGTTTTGTTCATTAGAGTTTTTCTACCATTCAGTAAAAGTTGCTGCAGTTCGCTTGAATATTCAAGGACGCCAAAATGCAAAAGTACTTGAGGAACCCTGTGGAACGTAAAGATTATTGTCATTCTAGAAAGTAAATAAGACAGTAATGGTAATACATTATAAGAATACCTGTAATCTGCAAACATTGTCAAAGTTTCAACATCGTTGAAAAGGCCCAAGCCAGCCCCCTCATAGCAAGCCCAAATGTCTCCTATTAGAATTTGCGCTCTCTTGTAAAAGGAGACTGTCGCGAATTTTAAAAATACATGTCATTTACATAACACATAAACTTTAATCAAAATGTTTTGACTAGTTTTGAGTGGCACCTTGCTTTCCTTGAAAGATTGCTTCGTCCCGATAAGATGGAAAGTCGTTAACTACAGTGTTCAATAGTTTCTGTGCACTGTTTTCACATTCTTTCACACAATTCACAAAGGAGCCCTGATATTTTTCCATTATGACCTTGCCAGCCTCTTTCAAGTTCTTGACACGATCCTCTACCAGTGGGATGGGCGTAGATGTTGCAGATCTAAAGATGTGCCTAATGTCATCAGTGGAGAGTGAACTGTAGACCAGTGGATTTGTTATGTCCAGTCCTTCATCCTATTTGCATAAGTAATTTAAATTATTGATAATTTTGCATTACATTTAAATTATTTCTATGCCCCAACACGATCAGTGATTTATACATAAAAAGTTGATTATCGTCCGTACAATAGCCCTATTGACACCGGCACAAAGAGCAAAATATCCTGTATGCTCTTGTCCTTGGTAGGAAATTTTCCATTTCGGGGGATCTATATCATTGTTTTCAATTGTGGAGACTCCAGACCAAAAGGAAAAATTCAACGTGTCAACAAGAAAGATCCAGTCTATAGCATTTCCACTAGAGCATTTTGGATGTAAGTCACTTTGGCCAAAATTTCTGGGAGTCAACTTTCCAGACCGAACAGCTTCGAAAATCTTAAACATACATATAGCATGAACATTTAGTACAGTATAATATGTAGCTGTGCATTTTATTAAATGAGCCTTGTATATAACTGATAACGTTAAAATATAAAAATGGTACACGTTTTAAAACCCGATAATATTGGCTGCATTTCAGTACTGTGTTTTACCTTCTAGAGCACATTTCTCCACTCCCAGGTCGACAACTTTGACACAGCTGGCATTCGAAACAATAAATTCGCCCGATTTCTTAGGACAAAGTAGTTCTGTTGTGGTTGACATTTTCTTATAATACTCCGAAATAAATAAAAAATGTGGATTACCATACACAACTACCAAGTTATTTTATTTTGTTTTTGAGGAAATGGTACACGTGACGGTAAGGAATGAACGTGTCTCTGTCTGGCAGGAGTAGACTTCAAGCTGGATGTGGACGAGGTTTTCCCAAAAAAAGCCGCTAATTTGGTATATGTATGCATGTAATGTAGGCATGTAATCCAGCAATGATCTTCACTTTCCCGACTGGCTATGTTGTATGTAAAGTAAAAGTAAAACGAGAAACGTGTAACTCCCAAAAAAGCCGCTAATTTGGTATATGTATGCATGTAATGTAGGCATGTAATCCAGCAATGATCTTCACTTTCCCGACTGGCTATGTTGTATGTAAAGTAAAAGTAAACGAGAAACGTGTAACACAAATGAGAAACTACTGAAAGAGAGTACACCAGGAGGGAGTTGCATCCCTAACCCCCACCTTGGATTGGAACTCATAAGAGCTCTATATAAGTTTTGACCATATTATCGATTGGCGAAAACAGAATTTTAAAATTCGATCGTGTCTACAGACACACAGACAGGAAGACAATCTTATTAACTACTTTAAGAAAGAAGTACTATTTATAAGTCGAGTTCAGCTTAATTGGGGTAGTTTTCTTTACCCCTTCAGTTTACATACAGTTACAGTTACACCATGTTGTTGTCTTGTAAGTACATGCGAAAGTGAAAGGATCAATTGATAAGCATTAATAACAGTAACGACAACAAAGTAAACTTCACTTTGTACAATTTCTAAATAAAATGATAAAAAATATTTAACTCTGTGTTCGTGTTCTATGCATAGATTAGCTTCTTTATTTTTCTATTATTTATTGTTTGTAAATTGCTATATATATTTCAGATTTCAGTTTCTCGCTCTGCAAAGATCGTAAACAATGCTGGAGTGGAGCAGATATAAAATCTCTTGTGCAAACTAGCTCCCTTCTAATTGACAAAATACACAACGCAATGTAATGAATAAAACAATTTATTTTTTCATACAAATGTTACACTATTTCATAAAGACATTATCAGCCAGATACACAGTTAAACCTCATTCAAAGTACGAACAAGATTACACAACTTTTTACGAATAATATTAAATATTTATTACACGAGACAGTTTTTGAATACGGTTGAGAAGAATATCGCCCTGCTTAATTGTGGATTGATACTGCCAGTTTTTGTTGTCCGGTCGGTTTGTTTCTACAATACCTGTATGTAGACATCAAATTAAAATTATTTCAAATAATGTCAAACATTTTTAAATATTTCATCACTCGTGTATAGAATACAATAAGTCATGTACCTGAGACTTTGTCAATTTTGCAGTGCAAACGGCCGGCCGCAATAAAACGATGCAGTTCTCCGTCGATAAACTCTGTTGTGACGCCAAACGACTTTGACATGTACTCAAGTGTTAAGCTACTGTATGATTCCAATAACTGAGAATAAGCTTTAATTCTCATTTCCCTTACATAGTAGCGGTAATGTGGAGACAACATACGGTCTTCTTTCAATGCCTGTATAATAAACTTATGACAACATCAAATGGTATTTCAATGTTTAAGTATTTTAATGTTTGTTATTATTACGTACAGTTTCGATTTCGGCAAGTCTACGGAAGAAATCGCCGTACTTGCATTCATACAAGGACATCATGTACGTTTTTAATTCCGGTTGAGAATGAAGAACCTCTTGGATCTCAGCTCCTTTGATAACTTTCTCTTTGAGTTCGTTACGTGGTAAAGCAAACATGCTAACGATAACGGTATATCTCACAAAATCAATGTAGTCCATTAATTCGTATGATGTAAAGGTTGAAATGGTCTCTAGAAAGAGGTCAGCCGCCGTCTTAAAATCCCTGATAGCCATTGCGTACATTCCCTTTAATTATATCGAAAACCGAAATAAAATTAATACGGTAAAACTAGCTTACGAGTTTCGTGTTTCATATGCGTGTTGATGATCGCCTTCTTCAACTAATGATTTTATAAGCATACCACTGCCATTAGTTTATTAATAATGTCCATACGATCATGTTTCTCCGAAAGCTCAGGAAGCAATAAAAGATGCTTCCACTGGACTAGTTGAAGATCTGGGTTTTTCTCCAAACCCTCTTCTTGAACTTCTAAAGGCATGCTGACGGAAAACTACGTAAATGGTCACGCGACAGGTAAGAAAACACTAGTGTTGTTCTGTACAAGAGACATTAAAAAACTTTATTGACTGACGATAACATAGTTTGGATACAGTCAAGAGCAGCTAATAATTTAATTAAATTAATGATAAAATAAAGCTAGTACAAACCTTTCGAGTAATTACCTCCAGAATATCGTGTACCGTTTTATAAAGCAGCGATTTTAATAAGAATAATATAACTTTGGAAATAACAGTAAATTGTATTATTACCAGCCTTCCACCAAAACCACTGCTAAGAAAAATACAAACCAAAAGATACAGAGGATGAGATGACAAGTTTGGTACGATAATTTGAGGCTTCAACTTCAACATATATGTGCGTACTCACTTTACTGCTTTCCTACCAGCCAACTTTGTATAAGGTTTTTTGTTATTACGCCGATGAAAGATATTTCATTGGAGTATTGAGATTAGCGTATTTGTCTGTCTGTACGTCATCACTCTACAGGCCAGACGCATCAGCCGATTTAGCTCAAATTTGGCATACAGGTGCCTTAGGTTAGTGGCATCTAGAGGGTTGCGCTGAGCCCGAAAAAAGCCCGAAGCCCGAGCCCGAGCCCGACGGGCTTCGGGTAGTTTTTATGTTTCTCGTCGGTCTCGGGCTCGGGCTTTGTTTTTTCTTATGTTGCATGCTTCGGG